>CAJNSZ010002208.1:0-17199 GCA_905329745.1 Rotaria sp. Silwood2
AAAGTTGTAATTGATTTAAAACTGCCAAATGAAACTGATGATATTGCTGCAGTTTATGTACCCTTGTCGCGGGTAAAACGTTTGACTGATTTGGTTATTTTGCGATATTTCGATTACAAGGCTTTGTTAATTAAACCCAGCAAGTCACAACTGGCAGAAATTGAACGACTCGATAAACTATATTTAGAGACCCAAGCGCATTTTCCAGAATGGTTGTAACACCTTTTCTGCTTTGCATGAAAACTGCTGTCGTTGGTGTCAATTTTTATATATACGATTTTCTTTTCTTTATTACTTACTCTATTATATATACATTTGAATATTTTTTATTGTTCGTATTGCATGTATTAGCAGTAGTCATTTCTTTTATCGTCATGTGAAATGATCTGCGAAATATCCAGATACTACTTTTATTCTATATATTCATTACATTTCATTTCATTATAAATTTAATATCTTTGTAATTCATGATTACTTATCAAATTTCACGAATAAACACACTCTGATAAACATCATCTCATACTTATAATTAAATCATTTTATGCTACTATGTGACTAAGATGACCCATAAATTTGACAATCAAATCATGTTTTATTTTAAACATTTTTTCTTGTAATATTTTTGTGTAACTGTATTCTGACTGAGACACCACCGAACAAGTCTTGGAGAACCATATTCAGCTCTGATTATTGCAATCAATTTCTTTCAGCTCATTACTATTGTCTCGTAGAATACTAATTTTGCTAGTAAACAGTTTTATCAACTAATACTAATATGAGTGGTCGCTGTTTCACATTCTCAACAAGTTTTACTTGAAAGACACATTGTTTTCATAAACGAAATCTCAGAGCATTTCAAGATATTGTTGTAACTGTCGCGATATACAAATCAGAATTTTAAGAAACATATCTTTGTAAGATTTCATTTAATCAAAACGCTAGCACGAAATAGCAACTTTATATGCAGATATTACTATCATTTGAAGCTGAGCACATTTTGAAAGTCAATTAGAACATTATTGTGGCAGAGACGATTCATTAGTCTTGATATTCTTAAAGTTTTACGGGGTAAGTTAAAATAGTATATCGTTGCTCTAAACTCGTCAGTCGAGGGTTAAGCGAATCGCACAGCGACGAGCGTTACTTGTTTTAATTCGATTATATGTTGACTGACATCGACAATAGCATGAAAAATGAATTCTAATTCATTTTGGTTTCATTGATTTCGAAATCTTTATTAATCATATTTATGGAACAAAATACAGATTTTTGCCGCGCGGGACAACATTATTTCGATATAACTCTCCTAAAATCTTTATTGATGCCTCAAATGATCGATCATAAATGAATTTAGCAATAGACATAGATGAAAATTCGTCTGTTTGATAACTATTCAATAGACGTGGAGCATAAATTAGAACAATTAATCAGTGAATACATAATGTCTGTTTTGCGATTCAGCTAGTGAATAATTATCCTTTTCATCGACAGCATTTATGAATATTGACATAATCGTTTTCTTTTTACTTCGCCCATATTCAATAATTGTCTTTGTCAAACAAACGTGCTGTCTCATTTTTTTTCACATATTCAACGGAATAAATGATCTAAAAAGTTTGTGTGATAACTTCTTTTAACGCTTACAAATATAATACTGACTAAAGGAAGAATTTATTTTTAAGCATTGTTCATATTGAGATATGCCTATTTTATTGAGAATTCTCGAGTGATGCAGTAAAAATGAGTCATTTTTCACCTTCGATACTTGATCAAAGCATCTCTATCGTTTTAAAAACTAGTTTAAAATGTTGAATAGAAAAGTATTAAAATACACCCATATATCTTACATTCTATAGTGTTTGGTTCCCTTAAAAACTTTTGAGTTTTTTTTTATAGATTTAGAAACAAAAAGAAACGGCAACTGACACTTTTTTTTTTACAAGATCTATTTTGCTCTTTGTCATGATGTCGGTTGAGGTTCCTTTCATTCATTGAATGGCGCCTTTTTTTCTCTTATCGCATTTGAAACAAAGAACGTATTAAGGTTCCTAGTGAAAGACATTAAGAAAAAGGATCGATAAGGTTTGACAAAATATTGAAAACAAAAACTGACCCATTTTTACTGAATTATCCGATAAAATATTTCTTCTTTCTCATCGAACAGAGAAATTTCACTATTTTCAAAAAATCATCCTTGTCCTCTTTTTCCTGAATGTGCAATGGAAATAAACAATCATTATATAATAGACGAGTTAACCTTCTTCAAATATCTTCAACGGACATCTGGGGTTAGTTTGCAAGCAATCATTTTAATAAATTAACATATTGAAACAATATGGCCCAAAATTATTAATTAACTAGATTTTATTTGAAACTAAGAAAGGATACATATTATCATGCAAGATCTTTGTCTCTTCCCTATCGAAACAAATTACATTAAAGATTTGATATATATCAATAGAATGATTATAGAACTGTCGAATAAGTCAATCGTCTATTGTAGTGCTCGTTTTGTGTAAAATCACAGACCCGTTAGTCAGAAGTGTTTCAAGAAGAAAAATCAAAATGTGTCAAAAAGTTCTCGCTCCACGCAATTTTGATTTCTCGTATCGTCTTCCAACGACATCTCTCTTCAAAACTGCAATGGTCCCCGTGTTTTTCTCCTTTTTGTTAGCTTTACTAATAAAAATAACAACAAGACTTAAGAAGCAGAATTAAATACCATTTGTATCCATCAATTCAAACTGAAAATTGTTAATATATTGTACTAAAAAAAGAGAGATTCATATAAAATATTTTTCACAAAAAAAAGATTTTATTGTAAGAGTCATTATTTCGATGTCAATAGTATTTGTCGGTTTCTTTTTTCTTAGCTTTTTATACTCAAATTTGCATGCTCTTGTGAATCATACCGCGTTTACTTGTTTTGTCCTTTCTTTTACAAATCAAGATCTTTTTTTTTTTACTTTGATAGGAGAAAGAGACTAAATAAAAGCGACACATTTCTACATCATTTTATAGAATGAATTCAGACGAGTATCCACAACCATCAGCTCCTCCCCCACCACCATACTATGAACATGTCAATGATAATAGACATCTATATCCTGATCCACATTCAACTCGAAATGATTCTGAATCACGCGATAGTTACATGGCTAATTTCAATAAGTTCGTTAACCGCTATGAAAGTGAGCGTTTTTACCACATTATAAATTGATCATAATACAAGCATGATACTGTTTTAGTTAGTAAAGCTTTTGCTGATAGATTACATGCTCTTCGAGGTTGTGAAATCGTGTTTATTTGTGACGATTCAGGTTCGATGACTGCACCGATTGGTAAGTAATAATCTTGTTTTATATGTTTATTGTTCATCTGGTTATTGTTTAACAATCTAGGCGAAATGAATGATCCATTCGGTAAACAAGTTACACGTTGTAAGATTTTTATGTAGTAGAACAACAACGATTTAATGTCAATTTCATTATCGTTTTCAGGGGATGAATTAAAGCGAATAGTATCGATAGTAGTTGATTTAGCCAATGTTTTTGATCCGGATGGTATTGATGTTTATTTTCTCAATCGTGAACCAATATTTCATGTACATGATTCATCCGAATTAGATAATCTTTTTGCTGTTGCGCCAGAAGGTAATTAAAACATGTGATATGATTTTGTTTTTTTTCTAATTTTTATTTGTTTTTAAACCATTTTTATGCTCAACACCGATTGTACCTGTTCTTCGACAAGTACTTCATGAAAAACGTAATCATATTTATGAGCGCAAATTACTGCTTCTCATAGCTACTGATGGTATACCAACGGACGAGCGAGAACGTCCGGATATTCATACACTTGAACATGTCCTCAAAAATGAACGTAAACCTACGAATCAGATTCCAGTAACGATTATCATTTGTACAGGTATAATAGAAATATTAAAAGATTTTCATGATATATTTACTATTGTTCGAAGTTATATTTCATTTATTTCAAAAATAATAAATTATTTTATATTTTTATTTTTTATATTAGATGATAATCAATCTATGAAGTATTTAAACGATTGGGATAAAACAATACCGAATCTTGATGTTGTTGCTGACTATCGAAATGAAAAGAAAGAAGTTCAAATGTGTCGTGGTAAAGATTTTCAATTTAGTTTCGGTGATGTAAGTCATAATGATCCCTCGTTCTCACTGTTTTCGATCTGCCTTTGTTTCTAGTATATTGTCAAAATTTTATTGGGTGGCACAGATAGTTGGCTTGATGATTGCAACGAGAAGAAGTAACAACATATCATTAGCAATGTTCTACTGAATTAATATACCACCGTTCTGTCAAGACCTATTCAAAATACTCACATTATTAAAATACTGTCTGCTATTAATGTGACATTTTCTTTCTTATAATTTTCTGTTCCATTCCGTATGAAGTCATGTGTCCAGAACATAAATGCGTTTTGCTAGATCCATCCCATATGACGAGAACGCAAGCATATTTGTCAGGTCAAGAGTAAATGAAACTTGACTTTTCAATACAACAAACGATTTTTTCTTTTGTTGATAGTTCAAGTCTGTTAATATTCAACTTTCTTGATTGAGCTCATCGAATGAAAAAAAACAAAAAGTTTTGTAATGAAATCAAAGCAAAGTTCGGTAGTTGACATAGCAATCAACATCAGTCATAGATGAGAAGTCTTAATAAACAAGCAAATTAAAACATAACTAGAAGATATTTGTTCTTTGGAATATGTTTTACTGTTTCAAATGACGATATAGTATATTGGTACAAGATTCTAATCATGGTTAGTGCAGAAATAACGGCAATCTTAGTAATTCGATTTTTTTCCTGTTTCTTGGGCTTGATGGAATTGATTCTGTTACTCATATATGTCTTGTTCGATTCTCCACAAAATCGTGTGCAAATCATAGTCTCGAATTTTGACGTACTTTCTAATCGAAACGCAAATGCAAAATGGTTCAAAAATAAGAAAAGTTTAATCTTTTTTTCCACATGATCATGTAAGAAATGAGATTATACAAGAATTCCGCTTTTGGCTTGAAAATCGAAAGATAAATTGAATTTTATTGTATAATTAATTCTTATTTTCTATATGGAATAGCCGATTTGAATAAAGCAACAATTAAATCTTGTGATCTTGAAGTGTTCAAAGGTGAGCATCAACAAGCTTTACTAATTGAAAAAGCTACAGAAGCAAAAGAGAATATATAGAGGTTCGATTCTTTTTATGACAATAGAATGTTTATCGTTTATTTTGTTTCAGAATTGTTATTCGGAAAAAGTTTTCAGAAACAACTACTGAAAATTGGATGATTATCAGCTTTATAGGTAGATCATGATCCTCAATCTTTACCTCCACTACACCGTCATTGCCTCAAAACATTGTAACGTTTTGTTGTTCTTATTTCTTTTCAGCATCAGAAAAAAATAACAAGTTAAAGTAAAAGAGAATTTATGCTTCATATTCCATCCAGATCTTTACATTGTTTATAAAAGTTTAAAATCTTTTTTTGCTATTTACTGAAACAAAAGATTTTTATTTACCGAAAAAGAAATGTTTTGTTTTTAATGAGCAGGAATATTTAAACTAAATAGATTCATTAAATGTGCGATAAAATCATAAATATTTTTTAATAGATGACAATTTATAGTTCCATGTCTTTTATTTGTATACTCTATTATTATTGATGCTAAATGTTTCATGACAGCTTCTTTGTTAATTGAATCGCAGATACTTGTATTTGAGTGTGGTGTTGTTGTGAATGCGTTCGTTAAACAAAGACAAGCATTCACATTCCTAAATTCGTCCAACACCTACTCAAACACACGCACAACTTCACTGCGTAATCAAACTCAACATAGTCACGGCATTTACTATGATTATTAATCATCGATGAATAAGCCATAATACATGAAAAATCAAATATATATATATATATATATCGATAAAATAATGACAAATAATACATTGAAAAATGTACAAATAATCATACGAAGTATTTTATTCGATATATCAAAAAAACAAACTGTAAAGATAAATGTTTCTTTTAATTATAAAAAAATTCAATTGGACAAATCAATTGTTTCAATCCTGACTCGATCTAGAATACTTACATATTAGTTTCAATTTTAAGGACTATTTATGTTTTTTGGAATAGGCAACGATCCACTTCAACAGTTGTTTTGAAAAAAAGTTATCTTTCTCCGCAGCTCTATTAGCTACGAAATATTAGAGAAGTATACAAAACCAAGTTGAAATAAAAAATATATCAATTAAAGTAGATGGTAACTGAAAATAATCGGACTAACTTTTAACACGAAAATTTGTTTTTTATCTATACGATGAGAATATGCTTCAATAATTCAGTAATAACCGAATATAGCAGAATGCAAACTAAAAAAGTCGGATGACCTACTGAAAACAACTTTAAGAATACACCAACTCTTATCAAAGTAATTGTGCCGGCTCCTCTCATTTGCGAACATAAAATCGAAATTCAAAATCTGTTAAATTCAATTTCAGTTGTTTTTTAAATCTAATTTATTCAAATTGAAAATAATATTAGGTCTCAAAATTTTCAGTTTGCAAATTTCAAAAAAATTACTGACAACAATTTTAGTATGACTTAAACTTTCAGTTATATGTTTAAACTTCCTGAAATGTATAGAGTTCGCTAAAGATTGAGTTTCATCATTTCAACTTAACTAGCTGTAATTTGTGGATAGCGCTAAATTACAATAGTGCTTATTTTCTTCTTAATTACTGCAATTTATAGAGCTCGCCAGACATAATTGTGACTATGAATGCCATCAGCTGTTTCTGACTTTGAACAGATCATATAATTATGATGATAGAATGGAATCAAACATTGAATGAAGACAACTGATTGGGGTGAAAAAGCATTTATACATAAAAATTAAAAATACAAAAATGATGTTCTAAAAAAGACGGCTTAGAAATATAGATGTTAATGATCGATCCTCTCTTGATGAACACAGCTCGATCTACCCACACCACATTCGCACCGAACAAGTATCAAATTACCACGACAAATTATGATAGTCTCTTTAAAAACTCGCTTTGTCTTTAACTAAAATGATTCTTAGTCCAGCTCAAATCGACGACCCTTGCTCGTGCATTATGGGTATTAGTTTATCAATAACAAAAGAAAAAAAGATCACCTAGTACATTTTATTTTTGACTTCCATTAAAATTCTTCACAGCTAGATCCAAACGAGAATTTTAATTCAACCAAAATCTAACATCCTCTACAAATTGCAGCATGCTTAGCAAAAAAAATAAGTTTTTATTAAAATATTTTAAAGCAATTGACTTTCAATATTCGTTTGATATGCATCACATGACCGAACTGCCTGTCGACTAAGGTTTTGTTGTATTATAGTGTTGTTTGTTGGAGTATGCTAGTACTTTATTAGGTCAGACTCAGATTGAAGGTTTAACATATGCAACGTACCATAATTTCACTCAAAGAGACAAAAATCTGGTACTTTTTGGCCAGTTTCATCGAAGAAAAGCTCAAAATTAGTTTCGGTCTTTGAATCTACTGTAGTAGTCAATCTATATCAAAATAAAAATGTCGGAAATCCAAAAGATTCTATTTTTCTTAGTCATGCCTCTTTGCCGTGAGTATGGAGCTCATCGCTGAGTCACATAGATCTCAGAGCACACCAACTTGTTCTCACCAGATCGGTTTTGGGAACAGTCACATTGATTCAACAGTTCATCTTCGATAATATTCTTTCGTTGGCATATACTATCATAAGTGTGTGTGGTCCCACCATCTATGTGGCATATCACAGCCATCGACTACCTACATATAGGAGAAATATGCATGAGAACCAGCAGGTGTCTATCATTACTCTCCATAAAAAGCACCACATTTTTTTAATGTTTCGTCAGAATAAAAATGGGTGTCCTTCATTTAATCATAGCTTTTATTGTCAGCGCTTCTTATGCGGCACTTTACCGACCCGTGGTGTTGATGCATGGTGTCACGACGACGGCTGCCGACATGAATGAGCTTGCCAGTTGGCTTACGGCATCGTTTCCAGGTATCTATGTTGTTTCGATCGAGATCGGCAATGGATACGAGGATTCTTTCATGTTACCAATGAATAAACAAGTCGAGCTCTTTTGCGCTACTATTCGCGCCGATATACATCTGCGTCAAGGCTTCAACATGCTTGGCGTTTCACAAGGTAGCTTGATTGTTAGAGGAGCCGTCGAGCGTTGCTCGCTGCCTGTCTATAATCTGATTACTCTAGTCGGAGCTCATCAAGGTGTATTTGGTATTCCTAGTCTTGAATCCCTTCCTCGTCAAATTCGGGAGTTAGTCTCAAACTTTGCGTATGAAGAAGCTGTCCAGAATGTGATTAGTGTTGCAGGCTTCTGGCGTGATCCTTTTCAACTAGAGAAATATATAAGTCGAAGCCATTTTCTGCCTGATATTAATAATGAACGTGAAGTTCGCAATGAAACTTATCGCTCGAATATGCTCAAGCTCAATGCGTTCATCATGACATATTCAGACATAGATGAAACTATAACGCCACCACAATCGGGATGGTTTCTGGGTTATGCACCAAAGTCGCTGAACACTGAGACATGGAATCAGTCTCATCAATTTACAGAAGATCTCATTGGAATGAGAACACTGCAGGAACTAGGCAAATTGCATCAGTTCATTTGTCACACACGTCATAAAGATGCTCAACATGCTCCTGATAAAGACTTCTTTTTTCAGAATATTTTGCCGTTTTTTAATAATACAATTTCATAGCCTATTGAGTACACGATAGGATAGATGGAGATGCCATCAATATCATCTTCAAAGAAAACTGAGAAGATGAAAATAGCAGAATTCTCTACTATTTGCGGGTCGGTAGGCAATTTGAAAATATTGTACTTTCGGCAAGTACCTTATGTTCACAGAATAGTTTGGCGTTGAATTCGTCCATTTTCATCGGATTCCATGATTTTGAACGCTTTTAACTTTTGTGACCTTTGTCATCATCGGCCAACTCAGTTGAATAGGTAAATCATTTTCTGACTTATCCTAGTATCAGAGTCTGGTATGGACATATTTCAGTGGTCACTCATTGTCAATATGGCATGAATATATTAATTATGCTCACTGAGACATTGCACTTTAACGCGAAACTGTGCTGCGTCTATCGACTAGCTCGATCGATTTGAGATTTTAGTTAAATCATTTGGACATATCACCATGAAATTCTAACTGATCATTGCCCGATAAGAATCGATCAGATATCGCTTTCAACGAACAGCAACTTCGATGGATTGGCAATCAATGAATTTGTTTACACAATCGGCAGAACTCTTTTCGACGTTTGTCCAGCGATTCAATGTCAAATCGACCCCATCCAATTCAGAAAGGATTTGAATATACCAAGCTATTTGAGGATGTAGTAAGATGAGTGGATTATCTCATGTATATCATAGTTGCAATCGATAGGGTTCTTCCGGACAGGTACCGATACCGGTCTAAACCGACCAGTAGACTGGCATGAGTCCTTGTTAATTTTTCTCATATTGTAAAAGTCACATTCATCTCTCTATTAGTCATACCTACGTTTGAATCACTCTAGATATTACGTAAGATTTTAATGTCACTATTAAAGTGCTTTCGTAAAACATGCTTATCAATAAGTGTTAAAATACATGGCGAGACAATTACTCTCATCTTTTCAGCTTGCTTCGAAAAGCGCTACAAATATGCCGACGCACTTTTAGCCTAGTGACAAAAATGTTGAAGTCTGCGGTCTCTTAGCAGATATGTGGACATGCTGGTCTTTGATCTCGCAATGATCTGTTATTTAGATGATGAAGTCATCCCTCTCCCTCCACTCTGGACTCCTAAAATAGTTCCAGTGAATCCATTGTGTTTAATACATATATTATGTAGGTGTTGCATTGACAGCTTGTTCTTCACAATCTGTTTTTATAGGTTTCCCCTCTTTTCACAACGACCAATGGGCATACCACTTCAGAGAACTAACGAATTCTATATTAGCTTTCAATACTTATCAAATATTCACCAGACATTGGAATTCTGAATCGACTATAGATCTATTCTCCATCTCTCGATAGGTTTAGTTAGTTATCTCTTTTCTCTCTGTGAAAGATATTGTATAAATGATACAAAATGAAATTAATTATGTTACAAATTACAATGAAAAAACAGTGATTCCACTTTTTTTTCAATGATGTAAATTGATATCGAAGGGTTATGGGGTGTGGGCGTAGGTGGCGTACGTGACACTCACACCCACCCTTACGACTGACTCATCATAGAATATTGTTTTCAATCGTAAAATTGCGTGTTTATTTTTCTGAAAAAGCAAAAATATGATATCCATAATTCAGTTAAGTACGCGTAGACCGACAAATGAAACAATGAATGATCAATTTGATAATGATTTCGATAGTGGATTCTGAATTCTTAACGCCGAGAGGGTTTCTGTATAGGGCGAATAGAAAGAGGCTCCCACTTCTGTAAATTCATTCAGCTTTGTTGTCATTGATTCTAGCCGTGGTTCTGAGTCTCTTCTGATGTCGGCTTCTTTTTCTGCTACTTGTCGTGACTGTTGGGTGCAAGCAGTGACCATTGTCGAACATTGGACAATTGGCTCAACCATATTCATCGATTTTTTACCTGAAATCAAGTGACGATGTAACTGATCGAAAGGCTTTATGGCATGTAAACTGCGATTGAACATCGCTTGAAGACCAAATTTGATCAGATCAAGTGGAACAAACCAAATGAGATTGTAAATCCAAACGATTACTAGGACAAAATAACAAGTCAGCATCATAATAAATTCGGATACAATGATTAAAAACTTCTATAAACATTCAACATCCAATGAAATGAATCAGTTCAAGGACGATAACTCAATTTAAAAGTATTTTTAGAAATATATTCGTTTGTTTTTTATGAAGCTGAGTAGAGTTCTGAAGTCGTCTCTATCATCAAAATTATGCTCATTACTAAAATTTAGCGAATAGAATCATAATAATCTGCCAGGTTATTTTAAATTTAATTGAAAAATGTAGTTTGATGATGAATATACATTATTACCTGCCCAACTCCATCCACAGCCACGAATATCGGTAAATCCCCAATTGGCATACACAGCAATGAGTGTGGCACTTAATTGTGTAATTACAAAGGCAGCAACTAGAAGCAGAGTTGGCCTTTCAGTAAAAAAGAAGCCATGAGATCGAGTGATGAATATCAATGCTTGACTGATCGTTGACATTTGCAGGTAGATTATTGAATTCAAATTATCGTTTATATTGCCCTCATTGCTAGTATACTCAAGCACATTGACACCGAAATGATCTTGGAAAAAACTCGTTTCCGTGGCAATTGCAAAAAAAGCCAGTGTTGATGCAGCCAAATAAAGGCCGTAGATGACTGCTGATATGAAAATGCGTTTCAAGAACCATTTGTTTGGTTTTGGGGACGGTTGAACATGGTCTTTGGAAATGGTCATAATTGTTCCATCGTTCAGAATGGCCATGATCAGAATCATGAATGGAGGAAAATCATATTCGAAAATGAAGATGAGCAATGCGAAAGCGACAATTACTCGAATTGTAATTGAACAAGTGTAAACAGCATAGCTTGTCATACGTGCAAAGATTTGTCGAGAGCCAAGTATGGCATCAATAATGACGGAAAGACCAGGTTCCGTAAGAACAATTGCAGCAGCTGATCGAGCGGCATCGCATGCATCTGAAACGGCCACACCGACGTTGGCCTTTGCCAGAGCTGGAGCATCATTGACTCCATCACCTATCGTTAGCTAGTCAGAGATAAATAATAAAATTCGCATAACTTACCAGTCATAGCTACCATATGACCCATATCCTGGAGTCGTTTCACAATTTCAAATTTGTGCTCAGGAAAAACGCTGGCAAATCCATCAGCACTGAACACAATGTCATCGATTTTCGGGTTGCCGTTTTTTGATCCATGTTCTGCTTGAGATCTGATCAAATCTTCGTACACATACATTGTATCACCCATACCCAAACGGCGTCCCGTCTCCTTTGCAATTTCTAACTGATCACCAGTAATCATTTTGACTCGAACACCTGATAAGACAAATGGGAACAGAAAGTAAGACAAAATATGACTCCAAAGGTTTGTTTCACTATACTATTAAGTATGTATTTTTTAGAAAGAAAAAAGGAAAAGATGATATACCCAGCTCTAATGCTTTCTTAATCGTTTCTGCTGTATCTTCACGAGGTGGATCAAAAATAGGCAGAAGTCCAATTAATTTGAAATGCTCGTCACCGTCAGCACTGGCCACAGCTAGAGCTCGGAAGCCACGTCTCGCAAATTCTTTCACATCCGATCGCATTTTGTCTGCCTGTTCGGTCGAGGTTGATTGGTGGTTGGCACACAATTTTAAGATTACCTCAGGCATGCCTTTGGTCACACGATGAACGGACAAGCTTAATTTATCTTGATAAGTAACTTCTGTTCTTTTGCTAGTCGGATCGAACGGAATAAACGAGTTGATATTGATTGTTTCATTGATTGAATCAGCTTGACCGAACGATTGCAAGACACACGTATCTCTAGATTGAATGATTAAGGCAATATTATACTGATTTATCAATGCACAATCAATCTTACATACATAGCATCAGCATGATCTCGATTGCATGCATAGGCGGCATATCGCATGATATCGTTAGATTCAATATTGGTATATTTGACAATAGCTTCTTTGTCAATGATCAGTTTATTTAGAGTTAGCGTTCCAGTTTTGTCCGAGCAGAGAATGGTCACAGCAGCAAGCTCTTCGATAGCGGTGATGCGAGTGATGATTGCTTTATGTTCGGACAACTGCTTAGCACCAATGGCCAAAGTGACCGACAATACGGTTGGCCTAAAATTAGAAAGACCTGACAGTAAGAGATCGAAACAAATCAAGAAATATCAGGCTCGACTGCATTTCTATCTTAGAGGAGTCTAACTCGACTCAAATCGAGCCGAGCCGAGTCATCGAGCATTGGCACAAATAGCAATTTTTTTCATTCACTCAAATTAATAAACTTAACGAAGAACGCATCGAAACTGACGGAAACGGCAAATCATTGTAAACCAAATTTGCTGATTAATGGAATAAGGAACAATTTTGAAAATGGCTCTCTCGCAAAGTATGAAATACTTGATGTTGAGAGACGTGTGAATGTGTACTTCTGAACGAAAGGACGAGTGTGTTTATGCAAATAAAATTCAAAAAAAATATTCTAAATGTAAATGAATACAAAATCAAATCGTAAAAAACCATTTTTTTCTTACAAAAAACTAGATTTTAAGCTATTTTTTATTCAATTTCGATCTATTTTAATTGATTTTTACCGAAAATAATCTATTTTTCCTAGTGAGCATGAATCAATCGTATCGATTACCCATGTTCGAAGCACATGGTGGGTAAAATCGAGTATCTCTTAGGAAAACCTATGGAAATCGATTGACATTGATTGAAAATCACCTAGAAGTCAAGTTTTTCGTACGATAAAGAATTGGTCCTTTGCGATTTTTATATTGCGATCATCTATTCATTTGTGTATCAGTTAGACGTCTGCGCGCTTTTATCACTCACTCAGTAGAACATGAGATAGACAGAGACATAGTCAAGAAAGGTAGTTGTAAAATGCTATTAGTTAAATCCATTAACGTTTTAGAAGCATGAATTAATTTAAAATGAAAACAAGGGCTAGATCGATGACCGTATATGTGGACGTAAAAAGATGAAAGCAACAATCAACTTTCATTAGATTTCTGCATTCGTTAGTTATGTCGAGCAGATGAGCGGTCTCAACAAGTCATTACCAAGACACAACTTAACAAAGCACTTAGAATCGTGGAAAAAGTCGAATTCTTCAAGTCAAACTTGATTCGTCCTGATTTCGATCTATGCTACCACTCATCATACAAGTTTCTACTTTCACATACATAGCAATGGGCAATCCTCCAATAAGCAAAACCAAGATATTGTTGATTCCTCGTCGATAATCGTAATGAAATCCAGCATACATGACCAAAATTTCAATGACAATGAAAGTAGCAATGGCAATCAGGCAAAAATTGCCAATCTTTGCCAAGATCTTTTGTAAATGTCCCATTTCATCTCGAGCGCTACCAACAATTTTCGCTGCACGCCCAAATTGAGTATTTGGCCCGGTTGCAATAATTATCGCTTCACATTCGCCCTGTTTGCAAATTGTTGAGGAAAGAATTTCATCACCGATTGTTTTTGATACAGGCAATGATTCACCTGTGAGTGCTGCTTGATCTAAAGAGATTTTTCCACCTGGGGACGAGGTAATCCGAGCATCGGCTGGTATAGCATTTCCTAATTTAATTGCGATGATATCACCTGGAACGAGTTCACTTGCTTGAATAATTGACCATGTTTCATTATTACGTTTTACCTGGCATTCAGGAGTTAATGAAGCCATTAGTGCTGCTACAGCATTACCTGCTCGATATTTTTCAATATAACCGATTGTGGCGTTGAGTAGAAGTAGAAAAACGATGCCGACAAAATCTGGCCAATCGGGAGGATCATTATCACCATTGCTCAATGCAATGGCCACTACAGCAGCAACTTCCATAACCCTACATAGTGTATGTAGACTTGAGAAATTGTGCGGTAAAGGAAAAATCTCACCATGAAAGTGGATTCCACATAAACAGAAGGAATTGAATTAGTGGATGACGATCCTTGTGTTCAATTTTATTCGGCCCAAACTAGAATAGACCAAGTGCGTGATTTTTATCTGTGCAAGAGGGTGATATTGACACATCCAAGCAAGAAATATACTACCAGTAAAAGTCATATTCAAATGTCTCAGATGGCACACAGAACAACACAAAGCACGTATTAATGCCAATCGAACTGTCTGTTGATTTCGATTCGATTCGGAGCGTTCACAAGATAACAGTTGATGCTTTTTCGGCTACCTCACAAATCACAACGAATTGAGGAAATTTTTGGATTAATTGAGAGACATACCAGTGGGTGAATGGTGCATTGATGATCCTAATCTTCTCAAATTGATATAGGAAAGAACAAAAGTGCTAAATTTCATTAATTTAATTTTTAGTGGGGTATGGGTGTGGATTATGTACAAGGATGTGAAAGAGAAAATCGCACACACACTCTCGTTCGCGCTGATACCCACCCACATCCACCCACTCCTTCTCGAGCTCAGCATGATAGATTGGTTCCACTTCGCTTAGAGTCCAGGGCAAAAACAGAGCAGCATGAAGGAAGTACAAAAAAAGCAAAAGCAGTCCACACTGGAGTTAGTTATTCAAATTTTTCTATAGAATTTAAAGTCATTGTTGTCATCGAACATATACTAGTGACACAAATTTGTTCGCTTTTGTTCAGTTAGGAGAAAAATATTATTCAACTTACTTTCTCAAGTCGTTCTTTGACCTGATCATCGCTAAGACCCTTTGATGAAGATCTAGATACAGCAATATAAGTGAATGAATAAGAAATCCTTGTTCTCACTCACGTACTCGAGTATTTTGTATACAGTAGCCAAATCGTATTTAGTCAAATCACACTTTTCTCTATCATACAAGACACCATTATCAATCGTCTTCCAATTTCCATCAGGTGCTAACGGTGCTAGAATATCAACTCTTGTCTCATGATTTTCTCTGGTCCAATTTTTTCGTTTCTGTCTCTCGTCACCCTCGTGATCGCTCATTAAAACAGTGACAGAGTTTGAAATCTGAAAATAGGTAGGTTGCAAATGCTTACTGACTTCTTCAGGCTATGTCTATGTTGTGAGAACAACTGCACATTTTATACTGGTATTGCTAATATTGACATTAACTTCATTCTGTTTACATATTACTTTTAACATCGACCAATGCGTAAGAAGTCATGACTATGTCTCATACTCCCATTAATTGCGTTTCTTTTTTTAAAATTGAAACAAGTATTTCTTATGTATTTATGGTCTTCTTCGACCCAGTAAGCAAGTGCAATTTTTTTATCCTTTTTTTCTCTTCAAGCCTCCTTTAAAAGATTTTCACTCAGCAGGTATAGTCATGATTTAGTTAACGAAAAATAACTGATTGCTTACTCATTCGTCATCATTGGCGATTATTTTTGGCTAGTATGCAATTACGCATTGACACGAAATTCAAGAATATTTGTTTTTTTGTCAGGCACAAAAAAATATGTAAAAATCGATTTACTCACTAATATATGAATGGTTGACTCATTTTGACATATACACTTTCAAAGACGTTTTGGGTGTGCGCGTCCACTCTTGACAAAATACACATCTTTAATAACGTTGACAAGTAGCTGGTATCGCACACTCACTGTATGCAGGTAGAGAAATAAACTGATTCATCGATCATTTATTTATTTCACACAAAAAATACAGTGAAGCTTTCAACCTCTTAAAAAAGGTTATTTTCAACACTAAAAAGTAATAGCAAAAAAAAATTCAAGGTAATATATAAAAATAATTTCTTTTCCTTTATTTTATTCTCTAAACATTGCATTGCCAAGGGAAGAAATGAGACTATCCCAATGCAATATATAGAAAAGAAAAGAAAGGAAAAAGAAATTATTTTATACATTACCTTGAAATTTTTTTGCTATTACTTTAGTGTTGAAAATGACCTTTTTAAAGAAGTTGAAAGCTTCACTATATTTTTTGTGAGAAATAAATGATTGATGAATTAGTTTATCTCGTAATTATTCTATTCACTAATATTTCATTTAACAACATGAGGTATAGAAGTATTACGAAGACCCATATAAAAATGTCTAACAACCTAACGAAGCCTTGTGACGTGAAAATTCGTTAAAAATTTAACAATTTCACTGCTAAAGACGTTACAATTTTGACCTTGAAAATGCGTTAAAACCATGCAAAAGTAACGCATTTAAACGCGCTTTGAAGTTCTAACCCGTGAAAACACGATAAATACGTACGCTGATACAAATAATACTGGTCAGAACTTGTGATACATTGTTATTTACCACAAGTGCGATGGTGATAAACTTCCTTCAATGATTGATATCTTCTTAAGTTTCATTCGTCTGAAGAGGAAATCCAGCGAA
>CAJNSZ010002209.1:0-17190 GCA_905329745.1 Rotaria sp. Silwood2
TCAAAGCCGAAAATTATGAAAAAATTTATCTATAACTGCTAATTAATAATAATTATTAATAATTAATATTTAATTATTACAGTCAATAGTTTTTCAAAAAATTTTATATCAAAATGTAGCCCGTTCAATTCTGAATCTAATGGTATAGTTTTCAAACGTTTTTCTGTTCTTCCACAACGGCAAAATCGATAAAATACAAAAAGTGTCTTAGATTTTTTTCTGCTGGAAAAAAAACAGTTTCTGCTATAAAAACCTAACCGGTTCACCGTTGATGTTCTCGATATAATACATTGGTAGCTCGTCCGAAGAGCTATCGAAATCACTATTTGGATGCCCATTAAAAGGGATTTCTAATGAAAAAAAACGAAAAACAAAAAGTGCCTTAAACTTTTTTCCGCCACTTTATATGTAAGAAAGTTGACTTTTGACGCTTTTTGTTTTGTTTTATTTAAAAGTTTGATCTTTTATTTTGTTTGATTTCAAAGAAATTCAAAATATTATTGTAAAATCAAACAAAATGAATGAAACAATATTATTATCAGAACCATCAATTGTTCGTCATATAAAATTATATTTATTTATTACAATTGAATTACCTTCGATATCTATATCAATTTATATTTTCTATAGATTTTATCATTCTCATGAAATTCGTTCACGTTTAAATAATCATTCAATAATAGCATTACTTATTATATCATTTATTGAATTAACAACTGAATTACCAATAACATTACAATATCTTGGTTCAGGTCATGTTCAACCTAAAGTTAAACGTTTTTGTCTATTTTGGATTTGGTATTATTATACACTTCAATCAATAAATTTATTTCTAATGGCATGGACATCTATTGAACGTCATATACTTATATTTCATTCAAATCTTATATTAACATCAATAGGAAGATTAAAATGGCATTATATACCATTAATGATATGTATTATTTATATTCCTTTATTTTATTTTTTTTCTATTATTATTTATCCATGTGAAAATTCTTTTAATTATTCATTACATTTATGTGGTTCAATTTGTTATCATAGTATAATATGGTTATCAACTTTTGATTGGATAACAAATATATTAATACCATCATTACTTATATTATTTGGTAGTATAACATTAATGATTCGTATATTAATACAATTTAAAAAAATGAAACGTACATTTAATTGGCGAACAACACGTAAAATGACACTACAATTAATATCAATATCAAGTCTTTATTCAATATTTTGGATTTCATGTACTATAATATCAATTATTCATCTTTGTGTTATTCCAAAATTTCTTGATAAACTAATGCGTTATTATTTTCATTATTCACCTTATTTTGTTCAACTTCTAATGCCATTTATATGTTTAGCTTGTTTACCAGAATTATGGACAAGAAAAAATCATATTGTACCCATTTCATGAATAAGATCTTCAAACAAATAAATTTTTATTTGATTGATAATTAAATTAGAATTTATGATTGTATTTTACAAAATCAGAATTATTGATTGTTTTCCTTGTCACAAATTGATTGATATAATAAACTTGTATTGAACTTACGAGAGAGGTCTCCTAACTGACTGTGAATCATACGGATTCTAATGAACTATGAATTTATTGAAAAGCGCTCGAACCCTAAGTTGATTGCAGCGAGAACACTGTGTTTAGACGGTATTTTTTAGTCGAATATTATGGTGCCCCTATGAACATCAGGAAAATTTATTTTCAAAATTGCTTCTATTCTAAAATAAGATCATCGGAATCTGCAGGTATATATGAGTAACGTAAAAGACAAAAATCTAAAACTCATCATATATTGTTTGCATTAAGATCTATCTCTGTGCTGAGCTTCAAATCGAAATTCGAAAATTAGTTTTTGTCCAATGGTCCTGAGGAGAACACGACATACAGTTAGCCCTTAAACCTCTGTTGGGTCATTTTTGATCGATGCATTGAAACCATATTCGGACTGAGATATTTCAATCAGGAAGTGAAAATAAAGAATAAATCTTTTTACAAACTTATTGCTTGTTGTATTTTTTTACACAATGTTCGATAAGCTTTGCGAACTCTTTTTGATTCAACCGTTTGTAACTTCATAATATAGTTTTTAGGGAAAAACGAAAAAGAATTCGTTCAGGGGTTTATGGGATAATTTGAAGTACACTGAATGATCGTTGATATGTTCGAAAGTTCTAATATGATATTCAATTTTATTTGAATTTAATGAAGTTATCCTATATTTATAGCAATAGATCACCAAGCATAATAATAAAAGTCTCGTCTACTATCCATGGGTGATTTTGTTGTAACAAATCGTTCAATGTTATATTAACTTAGGATGTAGATGTGGGTGTAGGTAGTGATATGACTATTACCCGCACCTACATCCTCAGGCAATCATCGAATACAAAAATTCCAATGCTGCTAAGTACGAAACTGATTCGTTATACTACAAAATCAATATATTTTCCTTTCTCCTACTTTTTTTCTTTTAACTTAATTTCTCTACTTTTATATTTCAAATGTTTATCGCTCAAAATATGCACTGGACGAGATATGAAAATTATCTTTGTTTGATTGTGTATTTGCAATGACGTTACGGTATATGACTTCCAAATAAATCTAGTCAATTTGACTCCGTTTTGAATATCTTTCTTGAGTAAATAATAATATTTCTCTTCTTATTGAATTCTATACATATTCGACGACTTTCAATCGTATTATTAGTTTAATATTCCAACTTTGCCCAAGCGCAAGACTGATGCTTTGATATTGAATGTATACAAAGAACAGTCAGTCGTCAGTCACTCGGTAATCAATCGTTGATTCAAAGTCTAGTAGAAAACATGGCATCTCTCTCTTTCTCGCATCATATATAGTTTTAGAACATTTGATTATCACTATTGTGTGTCATACATAAGACGAGTACAGAAAGCAAGATGACAATTACAACCATAAAATCCGCATTCAATATAAAACCATGTTAATAGTAAGTGTTGTGAATCTAATTTACTGAAAATAGTGTGTAAAATGTATGCAATTGATTTGATGAATAAACAACAACAGCTTAAAGGAAAAGTTAATCCTGGACATAGTCTCTGACATATACAATGAGATTCTATTGATAATCCATGATACAAAAGTATTCTATCAAGTATAGATAGAATACGATGTCCATCAAGCATGTATTTAAGAATATTTGGCATTCTAAATACAATGTATGAAATAAACTTTTATTATTTAGAATATTCATGAAAAATTACTAAAAAAATTGTAACTCTTCTTAGAGAACAAGTTATAGTAGAGCTAAATGACGAGTTAATCAGAAAATCAAAAATTTTCCACTAAATGAAGTCAGACTAATTTTAGCTAATTTAATATGTATCCAGAGTAAATTGTAAATTGTCTACAGTCATTAGATACAAATATATTGAATTCGAATATCAACGACTTGACTGAAATAATGAAATTAGTATCAAATACAATTACAGAGTAAATATGTAGAATTATACAATCACAGTTTACCTCATTCTGGAGTAGTTCTGGTATGCATAAAATTAACAAAGGCTATTTCAGAGAGAGAAAGTACACCATCATTTTACTGCCAATGAAAAACACCATACAGAGAGTCAAAATCGAAAAAAAGAAGGAAGCACTTTGACTTATATTAAGAGATGGTACCATAATTGATATTCCAAGTGAAAAAAAATAATTGTGGTTATGGAATTATTGGAAAAATATTAAACAATCCAGGCATTGATAAGTCTGTTGAGGATCTTCTTAATTATAAAGTTCAAATAATAGAAAAGTATTCTTGATAGTTTTCGAAAGTACTAAAAGTACAGCAATGGATCGAATCCCGTTATCTTTAAGAGAGCAACACAGATTTGTATAAAGATATCAAATAGATGTATTTTTCTTTTTTTGGCTCATTCTTATCAATAATTTGATCGAACATAACAATTTTATATTGTTGAAAGTCAGATTTTTCATGTTAAAAAATATTGAATATGAGAGCGTCTTTGAAAGATCGAATGAAATTGAAACATTTATCGCTACGTATTTTTACTTGGTAAATCAAATATTATTCACAAGTGAAATCTTCTGAATATCAAACATGAAAGCATTGTTGAAATCCATTCATGAGTCAAAAAACAAAAAATAAAAATTTTAGCTATACATTCATCGCTATTTTATTTGGCTAATTTTATTTAGTTCAATCGCCTAGATCTGCATCTACATCCTAAGTCGAAACGATGATTTTAATGGAATGTATTTTACTACTGAATATCTAGTCAATCAAGAAAATAAGCATCATGACACAATCAATCGTAGCTATCAAAATTGATCCAAATCTATTGTAGAAATTTCTTTTTACAGAACTAATGCATTATTCTACATAAGATTGTAACGAAATTGTGTAAATCATTGTTATTTAATAAATGAAACAAATGTAGAGAATTTCAGTGAAAAATTTTATTAATATGGAAATTTTCGATCTTTTAACGGCCATTTTTAACCAAGTAAAAAGACTTCAGATTTTATAACCATAGACAAAAATAAGAGACAATAAAAAAAACAAAGAAAAAGCAATGTCATCATGAACCATATGATTATGAACAATATCATTATGATGTGTTATTACCATAAACAATAACATCATAAACATATACAGCAAAAACTATATTACTATATAGTATATGGCAATGAAATATATTCCAAATACATACTCATATAACTCATGCTTGAAGTTCTACGTAATGTATAATAATTATGTACGAAAGCAATAAAACATAAGATTTAATTCAATTTTCCTCATGTTATTAACCCTTTGGTTACCGGATACGTATATATACGTTTTGAACTTCGCTTAAAGTACGATTGCGAAATTTGTTTTTCTTGATTAAACTATTAGGGTGCCCTCTCTCAGTCTCGTGCTGTTTCATTACCGTGACATCGAATAGCATCATTATACATTGTATTTATCTACTTTCTTTTGCATTCTGTTGACATAGATTCGTTGTGATATATTTCGTTATAATAGTTCAAGCAGATTTTCCTTCTCTTTTCTTTGTACTTTCCGTCTTGCAGAATGATGTTCTATGTTTTTGTCGTCACTTGCAATTGCTTATGGAACGAGTTCTAGGACATTCATGATAGTTGGAAATATCCGCGCATCGCATGTTGAAATTCCCCAACATATTCCATAAGATTTTTCCAATGTGTTCACGTTTGTAAGGTTGAGCTTTGTGTTATAGGCTGTTTTCAAAAATATCATATTCTGAAACATTGCTGAATGGTTCTATATGATAATAAAATATAATTCAAAATTTTTGAAAAAAAAACAAACAAAAACCCGTACCAAAGGATTAAGCTGTTAACCGATGAATCATTCTATGCGACTTCAAGTAAATTATTGCGTAAATACAGCAATCATAATTACCATTTCGATTGAAAACAGCTTTAACAAAAGTAAATCCGAAGCTTACTAGAAGATAAACTGAATCAAAATGAATGCTAGAACTGTGAGATTATATTTACTCTATCCATTCATAAATTGAAAATATCCCAACAATATTTTTTCACAGTGAAGCGTCTATCAATCCTCTAATCGGGGTGTCTTCAACTACGAAAGATTTTCATTACATTCTTATTTGAAGAAAATCGGTAGTAGACAATATTGATTTTGTTTCACATAGCATGTTATAAAGAGCATTTTAGATTGCATTTCAATCGTATATTGAATTATTTTTTTCATAATTGAAATCAAGTCGATTGTGAAGAGTAATCTTATTTCAGATTGTACGGAATATGATATATTTTTAACTATCAAATGTCATCTCACTGTATGTAATCATTACGTGTTGAATATGAATCAAAGAGCGTTTGACACTCGTGAGCAATACATAGTCAATATAAAAAATTACTCATTGCAAATCAAAAGAAAGGGAAAAAAATCCAGCAAATCGATCCAATGATGCAAGTCGACAGAAACCAGAAAGCATGCTGAATATATGCATGAATGCAGATTTATATATAAAGAACGGGTATATGAAATCAAATATTACATTTCGATTCAACAAATAGTGAGTATGTATTTTGTCATTTGAGTGAATAGAAAATATGTTTCAACTAATTTATTGCGCACAACAAAGATAAATAACTCAGTGAAGACTAGATCGGAACAATATACTTTAAATATTCATTTGATCATCGTGATTTCACAGTCACATGTTGTACTAGTGCAGTTTAGAACAGAGATGAGTATTAACTTCACAATCAGAGAAGACTCAAAAGTATCTATGACGTTTTTTTACAAAAAAATATATTGGTGTTAGCACAGATATACAGCAAGATTTATTTTACATAGAAGTTGACTTAGATTAAAAGGTCATAATTCATGATAGGCGTGAACGAAAACTATGAAAAATAAGCATTATCATATCTCATTCATTTTGTTTTTCTTTTTTGCCTAGGACAAAGAGAAAACATCATAAAAAAGTCATATAAACAAGTCTAATGAAACCTATAAAAAATGTGTATTAAAATAAATATTCAATAACTAGTTATTTTGTAACAGGATTACTTAGATATCTCTTATACAAAAGCAGAATCTGAATTATACGAGAACAATTTTTATTCTCGAATGAATCTTATGAGAAATAGCTTTTAGTTGCAAAGAAACAGACAAAATTTTAAATTAATTGAATGATATCTTTAATTCAAAGATATCGAATAACTTACGATGCTCTCTTTTCTTTCTTTTTTTTTGAATGAAATCTTAGTTGATGTTCATCTTAAAACTTTTTCTAGAATATTGCAGATATTCTGAAAATCATGAGACCTGTATATAGAGAATGCATCAGAGTTTATATTTCAATGAATGCTTTGTCTGGTAGAGCCCTGCAGGTTATATATGTCGTAACCTGTCAACCTGCGACAAATTTTGTCAACATCTTTTCTAAAGTCATACATAAAGAAAAGAATAGATGTAAGATGATAACCAAATTAAACCGTTTACAAAAATATTTAAGAGAAATAGAAGTGTTTCCATGGACGTACAAATCCAAAACATTTCATGATTTTCGCGAATTTTATATCAAAAACACGAGTAAAGAGGCAGTTTGACTGGTGAAATGGACATGAAAATTGATGTATTTGAGGTCTGTTAATTAAAAGAAACAATTTAATAAAGCAAATGTAATAAATTTGTTTTTTAAAATTATGCAATAATATTAGTGAAAGTTTCATGTTTAATCAATGAATCTGAAAAAACATCAATTTTTATGTTCGTTTCGTCATTCTCATAAGTTTCTTGATTTTTTCTAGTCCCAGATTCGCAAAACTATTCTTTATATATGTAGCTACTCAAATGTACGTTGATTTTTCTAATTTTGAGTTGTACCTTATACTTTTCTACATTTTCATCATCAACTAATCTCTCAAATATCACCAACAATATTAGTCAGATTTTCATGCTTGTGAAATATCATCTATATCACATTCAGAAAAAGATGTTGAACGAAAAAGACGATAATCATTTACTCTAGATAGTGTTATTGATATTTTGATGATTAGAAATTTTCAGAAATTGTAGCATTGCTTTTTTTTGCCTTACTTCTGAAATAAAGTGAATGAAATTGCATATAAAATGGACATGAAAGTTTCGATCTTTCTATAGTGTCAGACAAAGCAGAGTAGAGCAGGTTACAGGTTGCCAGAATCTCAGCAGGGCAGGTTACAGATTGTCAAAATACGTTAACCTGCAGGCCTCTATTGTCGCGTATATAAAATACACTAAAATGGTCATGATTTGGAAATAAAAGATCTATGAGAATGAATTTGTGACTTAATTTATTATTAATCTCGTCTGACGTGTTTTATACGATTTTTGTTCTCTGCATTTTTATGTAGCCTCTTGACCGATCACCAGTAATACTTCTATTTCATTCTGTTCTTGATTTCTTGTTCTATTTGACCTATACTGAATGCTACATAAGTATGTGTGCACAAACAAAGAAGAATACTTGAAGATAGAACATAATTAAACTATACACGTGCTTGAAACGCTCTATTTATCGTTACAGAAGTCTTCTACGCTTATGCTTTTTTTTAATAGTAGTACTTTTTGAATACTTATAGTACAATACATTTTTTGATTACTTGAGTTTTCTAATAATAAAACGTCAATGTAATTAATAGTCTAAGTTATTATATCAGAGTTACAGTTGAGATTAATACAATTGATTGAGTTTATTTTACAAAAACGAACATAAAATTTATTTTTCTCAGTCAAAAAGTTCGACAGACGAATTGGTAGTGTTTTTTTGTTAAATCAAAATAGTTCATTTGCGATGAAAAAACCAAAACAATCTAAAATGACTATTTATGCGCGTTAGCTTTATATTGAAATCGAGAATTTGATTTTAGTTAGATTATGTTTGTTTATTTTTTTTTATCAATAAATAATGAAATAAAATATCTGTATTCATCCATTTTATTGATTGATCACGTCGAAGAAAATACAAATGCCAAGTTACACTATTGTAGCAGGAGATACATTGTGGAGTCTCAGCCAACGTTACGGATGCACGACCGATGAATTGATGGCTCTCAATCCTGGGATAAGACCCGAAGCATTACAAATTGGACAAGTTCTCAATTTGCCTGGAACTCAGCATGGAGGTATAGACAGGTCATTTTTCTTTTAATTTTTTAGTCTTATGGTTGAATCATCTGTTGACTATCATCCAAAACATATATATCATTTTAGGTACGTCATCGGACAGTATGTCGACATACTGTGTCGTAGCCGGTGATACATTCTGGTCTATTAGTCAACGATATGGATGTACGGTCGATGCATTGATGGCTGCCAATCCTGGAGTGAGACCCGAAGCATTGAATGTGGACCAAATATTGACACTACCCTCCGCAGGTAACGTAGGAGTTAAACTGCACATTAATTTCAACAGAAAAAAATAGGCACTCCGTCTGGTTAAACTCTCAAAAGTCGATTATAAGTATTCAAAACTAACGATCAATTAATCATATGGATGATAGCTGTGAAAAAAACAACTCTTTTGAACAGCTCCTGGTCAGTTTTTACACACATACCCACCATATTTTCATCCCAAAAATGATGTCACAAGTACTTTAAGTGATAGCTTACAATAATGTTTTAATTAACGGTCAAAGACAACTAATATTAAGAGAGCGAGCTATTAAAGGTTTATATATCGAGCCATAAAATAAAAAGACAAATTGTAAACTGTACTCGATTATTTAAAAAAAAAGCATTTTTATATATTTGTCTATGATTTCTATCAAAATTGAAACATGCTCGAGATTTACAGCCAAAATAAAAATTAACGTCATTAGAAATTTATTATTTACAAATGTCATACCAAGATGTTTATGCAATTGATCCGAAAACAAAAATAATCTAAATACACGGATATTTTGTTAAATGAATGTTTTTTTTTAATTCAAAGCATCCCACAACACGCCATCAACAAACACACGGCAATCAACTAATGGACCATTACTACCGACACGACAAGCACCTAACAATGCTCGGATAGATACAACATTGAGTGAAAGAGCCCCGGCGCCTATTGGACAGCTGCGTCATTTCATCAATTCTGCCGCACAAGCAACAAATATGCCGGCCGATCTTATTGGTGCTGTCATCTATCAAGAGTCTGGAGGCAATATAAATGTTGATACGACAACGAATCCAGGCAATTTTGGAGTCGATTCGGGTGTCATGCAAGTAAATGAGCATACAGCTGCTGAACTTCAACGAAAATATCCCCATCGTTTTGCTGGTCTTTACGGTACAGCAAAAGAAATTATGCTTGGTGCCAGCTATCTCAAGGATATGTATGATACGAGTGCAGATCAAGATTGGGGCATTACACTTCGCGCTTACAATTCAGGTCCGAACGGCGTCGATAAAACTAATTTACGTGCAAAGCCAGCGGGTACCGGTGACAGCACTTATGTCGACAAAGTTTTACGTTTTTGGGTTGACATTTCCCAAGGCAATTCGTTACCAGCAGACCACTACGAATCAATCTATGGCAGAGGTTTCTGAACTATTGACAACACTCTGCATTTCGCTAGTAAAGAACATTTTATATCTTTTCTGAATTCAAAGATAACACGATTATCTTTAGAACAATAACCTTTATTGGTCATTTCGAGTTTATATGTTAATCGAAAGCTTATAACATATCAATAGTTCAAGTATTTATGAATATTGTATAACGCAACCGTAAAGTTCTTATTAAACTACTAGTAATAAGAAGACTAAACCAGAGAACGATCAATATGAGTTTCACCTTTTTTGTTAATAATCTGTAGTGATTGGCTTTCCATGCATTTCAGCTAGGAGACGAGGGGAAAATTAGTACTTAAACATGCATCAATGATAAATTGATTTTGAAGTCAGAGTCTAGGACTGAAGCGAGTGGTATCGTGTGAGTGTGGGCAAGGATTTTTTTCACAGTCAACCTTATGTTCACATCCAACAACAACCACCGGCAGCTGTCTGATACGTCGTCTGGGCTTTGTTCTTGGCTGAAGTGAATCGTTTCGAATGTAATAACAGTACGGCCCTACATGCCTACATATTACTACGGACATACAAACATTGATCGGTTTCTCCTAATGAAAGAGTGTTCGAAAAGGTTTATTGAATAAATGTAATCTTTCATCTGTTGACAAAGTTGCGAACGTTGAAATAAAACACCTTCAATAGATCAGCAAACGTACTGACAAAAAACTGTAGAAAACAATGATTATATGTATTTTCTGCACATGTTCACAGCTGAAACAAAGTTTTACAAGCGATTAAATCCTGTGCAAGACGAAACAAATCTCGCTTATAAAGGGTGTTCTATAATAACTGACGATAAATTGTTAATAATATTTTTCATACTTTTTCTTGGCGTAGAGCGCTGAAATTTTTATCGCTTATATATCTAATGAAGATCTTTTATTTGTGAAAGCTTCAGTTTTCTAGCTAAAACTAGTGGTGAAATGCATCAATTTTCGAAAATGATTTTTTAATATGTTTTACTGTGAAAATAGTACAAGGTAGTTCCGTGAATAGTCAACCAAGAAATCACCAGGTATTCAGAAATTTTTTTTTCTCGTATCAGACTTTGTAGAGCTTTTTCGTTGATCATTTTGGTAAAAAGAAATTTTGAATTTCTTTGAGAAATGCTGATGCTATAGACAAAATACTAAACACTGTAAAATGTAAGTAAAAGTCAATTCACATATCTCAAAATGGCTATATTCTGAAGAAATGTAACATAGTAGGTTTTGCAGAGGAAAATTTGCTCTACAAAATCCTATAGTCAGTTTCTTAGATACAGACAAACAAGATGAATAAATCTCGATTAAACATTGTATACGATATTCCTATTTAAAAAAATCTGATATCTTCTGTTTTTACAATAAATATTTTGACTATAACAATTGCCATTTCTCAATGAAATTCAAAAATTTTTTTTACCAAAATGATCAGCGAAAAAAAGTTCTACAAACTTGGATAGGAAAGAAAATTTTCTGAATGCTTTGTGATTTTTTGGTTGACTACCCACGGAACTACTTCGCAATATTTAATACGAAAATTTATGCATTTCAATCTTGTTGATGCATTTCGCCACTAGCTTTATCTAGAAAGCTGAAACTTTCAGAAATGGAAGACGATGATTAGATGTATATATGATAAAAATTTCATCTCTCTAGGTCAAAAACAAAAATGTAAAAAATATCAAAAACAATTTATCGTGAGTTATTATGGAACACCCTTTATTCATTGGGTCTGCCCCTGTAGAGAAATTCCGCTTAAATGCATTCATCGTTTTTCTATCAAGCAGTGCAACGAAACAAGTTTCTGACGGCACTCTATCTTGAATAATAGGTAAAGCATCATAGCAGTTTGTAATACAGATAAATACTAAAATTTGACACTTATCATTGTGTGCATATCGATTTCTGACTGTATCAAGTATCCATTGAATGGGAAAACTACATTTAATTGGATGTGTATTAAAAAAATTATTTGGCGCATACGATTGATAAAGTTGTTCGCGATCATTAAATGAATATATATCGCTAGAAGCGCAATCGAACGTTTTCAGTGAACATTGATTGATCTGGTTTGTCAATTGAAGATCAATTAGCAATTGTTTTCGATTGCATTTGAAAAAAAAATACCATCATTGAAACACTGACGACTATTCAGAATCTATTTCACAAACGAATGGTTTCCGTATAAATGACAGAAATTGTTCGATTTATTAATAGTTTCTAGATTAAGTTTTAATAATGTTGATCAAATATGTTCAATTGTTTCTGATTGATTCTACTAAGTAGCATATTGAACCAATCGATAACAATCGTATTGGGCTATATCTTTGAAAGTTTCTGCTGACGTATTAAACTCCAAAAATTTGAATGAATCATAATGGTAGAATCTATCATTGTTGACGAATTTAAATTTAGTTTACTCTTGAAGTAACTTATAAAACGTTTGGTAACAAATCTGGTCTTTTTAATACTTGTGCTCAATGAAATATTCCAATGGAAAGTAAAATTATGGTCCTGTCGCATTTCATCTAAATCCTGATAGGCAACTGTTGCTTCAATTGATCTTTTGCATATCGAATTTTATTATTCGATTGTGGCTGTGAGCTTCGGTATTTATTTCGTCTACAACTCCACCCACATCCCTGCTAATATCCTTGTTACTTACATCCCACATTCTTCTTTTTCGGACTTTCTTTTTTTTTCGTTTTCTCTCATCAGTTCCTTTTCTTATCGTTTTTTTTCTCTTTTTCATTGTTTTTCTGTCTTCTATTGTTGAAAGTATCATGTTATTTTAGGTTCCTTCTTGTGAGATTCTAAAGCTTTTCTCTTTTTCACCTATGCCTATGTGACCGCTTCCGAGCGTAACAATAAACAAAAGAATTTAAAAACACGATCATCAATATTTTATGTGCTTTTTTGAATACAACACAACATCGAAGGAACACAATGGTCTATTATTTTAAAATTGTTTTTTCTCTTTCACATCGGAGGTTGGTTGAACTATAGAAAACATCAAAAATAGAGTTTCAAAATGTTTCATTTAATGCTGCATTGTCATATTTATTCTGAAACGCCCAGGTTTAACCGTTGCCGCCAATTGTCGCATTTGTCGTCGTCGACGAAGTATTCTTTCTTGAAATTTTTTGTTTACACCACTTATCGATGCAAGACAGATGAAAGGAAAGAGAAAAATAACAAAATAACAAAGAAAAAAGAAATACTGTTCAGCTTCGACTCCTATATCTTCTGGTAAACCACACAAATGAGCAACGCCAATAATACTGATTGGAAGAGTGACGGCCATGTTCAGAGAAGAGAGGAACATGAGCTGAATGGTCATCTTTCGCTGCTTACGCCATTGCATTGGTAAATGAAAGCGATATTTGTGCCAGAAAACTCGAAAAAGAAAAGCGAAACTAAAAAGTGCTTCGAGAAATGATGGCAAAGCACTATTGGTAATGAAATCCCACATGCCCATAAATGAATCATTTAGATAACATGGAGACCCATTGCAGAATGGTAATGTATAATCGTAAGCATCTTCACAGGGAAAATAATAAACGGCATAAATGTAATAAATGAAAATATACAGGATTAAAAAAAGCAATGGTAAATAGTGTATTAGTATACATCTTTTTCTCGTTGCAATCCATTGATCGTGAAATACGATAATATGTCGTTCCAGTGCGGTCCATGCCAAAAATATGACTCCTCCATTGTACATACCAATATCCACAAACCACCACAAGAGACAGATCGACTGACTCTGTGGAACAACACTCGAATGTACAATAAAATTGAGATAAAAAGGAACATCAATTAATTGAAGACCCAAGCCAAGAAGAAGCAACACGACGAGGACATGGTTCTTGATAGTAGAGCGTAATTTTCGATCGATAAGGACGGAGAAGAGAACGAAAAATGCACAAATGATGGATGGAACATCAAATAGAAGAAGAATCCAAAAGCGAGCAGCACGCGGTAGAGAGATTTCGGTGCTGGCAAATGAAATGATTTCCGTGTCATTCGAACTTTGGTTGTCAGTCATCATTGAAAGTTTCAAAATAACGGAAGGATAACTTAATACAGCAGAATAATCTAGAACATACATTGGACGTCTCCAGGATTTGAAAACTGACTGAGTACGGGATTCTTTAAAAAGATAACTCACAGTATCAGACTAACAAGTTCTGCAGTCAGCCTATTTAACTAAATGTGTGGAATTAAATACGAAAAAGAGACAAGAAACGATAATGCGTCTGAGCGAAACACATCTGTTACGGCTACTACTGTAGTTCTAGTGAATCACCCTTGATCAGACACGTAAAAAACTTAGCTGCTCTTTGTCATTTGTTTTGCAATTTTATAGCTTCTGATTAGCAGCAATTTTCGAAAATAGATGTCCGATGTGTACCAGTCACATTCTGATTATTTTGGCAAGATGTCGTCCAATACAAGAAGACGACCTGATGAGGAAACTGAATGACTGGCTTGAATTGTGGCTCATAGTTTGTGCAGAAGAAGATTAATACATTAAGTGTCAGCATCCTGAATAAAGGACATTTTTTTAGGTATCTTAATTTTTTGCACAACTTGCAAACGCGAGACGACATCGAGGCGCATTTACCGCTATGACATAGAAGATATCAGAGACCGTCATCAGAGAAGGGAAAAACAGTTTGCCCTACTAATCTTTTATCATAAAAAGTCACTTGAAATCGGTTACAAAATACAAACACGAATCTTTCAGAACAAATGTCGTCTATTTAATTTCAGAAACTAAGGATGATTTTATGTTTTCGATTGCTTTCATGAGATTCTTACGTATGTGATACTCACTCTAATTTATCATTGGTCAATACAAAATCGCAAGATTTTGCGAACATTAACAGCTTTTATCACGTCATAAGCACGTCAAGTAATTAATAAAACAATGATTTTTGCGCTGTTGCTGTGTGGTGGTGAAAGACTTGAACACAAATAAATGATGACATCCAGTCACAAAAAATTTCTCTGTTCATTGATGGATATCTTGTTTTTCTATTAGTATGTTACTAGTGTCAGACACCCTTGCTAAAATAATGATAAGATTGAACTACAAACAATTGCTTCTTTGTCAAGAATAAATAAGAATGATGCCATTTTTACTCGACTATAATCCGTTTTTTAGGGGTTAGGTTTCATTTCTTTTATTGTCAGACTCTTTTGAGTTATCGAGTGAGGCAAAAGTTCTTCATTAATTTTGTTTTTGATGTAGCGCTGTAATGGGATCTTGTAGAGATTTCATCTCTTTTTTTTGTTAGAAAGAGCAAAGTGTCTAGTGCAAAAATATACAAATGAATATCATTGAAAATGTTTGATCGAGGCTAAAGAAACTTTAGAATAGAAAGCATTGAAAAATGATTCCGCAACTTTTTTTTTGAACTTGGAAAAAGGTTTCATTTAGTCTGATCACTTTTATTTTTACTCTTCTACTTCGAGTTTTACAAGGTACGAGTAGTGAAGTCTTGTAGCACAAAAAAGAAGCCCTTTGTATTTTCGTAATGGCTGAAACGAACGTTATAATGATACCATCTGAAGTCTGCATTTTTCATCACTTTCGGTAACAGTCCGAAAAATAAATTATATTCGGACGACAAGATTGTCAAAAACTATATATTTCATATGAAAATCAAAGCTTGATGAGTCCTCTATTGCACGATATTATTTGAAATAGGGTATAGAGTTTTTGTGTGATATTCAACCAAACATTTGTTTTTGTATTGGAAACCGTCAATCCGCAAAATAAAATTTTTTAATGATATACTCTTCTGTTTATTCTCTTGTATGCTAGATCAATTATTTTAATACCACATGAAGATCTTGTTTTTAATAAACAACTATATATAGACGATTCTCAAAAAGATCGCATGATGATAAAGAAAAAACTCAAACGAATATTTTCGGATTAAAAAATTCTCACTCAAATTGTGGAATCGTTTTTCCATGTTTTCTGTTCTTAAGTTTCTTTAGCCTCTATCAAACATTTTCAATGATATTCATTTGTATATGTTTGCATTAGACACTTTGATCTTTCGAACAAAAAAAAAGATGAAATCTCTACGAGATTCCATTACAACGCTACATCAAAAACAAAATTAATAAAAAACTTTTACCTCATCCGGTATTTCCATTCGACTGAACAGATTTCTCAATTGTTATTAATTAAAATTCATTCATGAATTTTAATCGATATAAGGAATTTGGAGAAAAATCCTTAAAATTACAAAAAGCGAAAAAAAGCTTAAAGTCAAATTAAAATTAAACAAAAATATTAAAATTTGAATGATAGAATGACTAGTGCATAAATGGATGGATGGATAGATCATTAGTTTTTCTATTATCAAATTTTCATGAATTGGATTCTCACGTGAATATGTAGAAGAAAAGAAAAATGTGGTGGTCACACAGATGTAAAATGTTCAAAATCTATAACTAATGATAATAAGTACATTGGAGATGTTGACAGAGTTGATCAAAAAATAAGCTATTCATTAGACTAATCGCCCAGAAGATCGTGACTACAAGTTTACTTCGTTTTTTAAATGTCATACTTTTTAATGTATTTAACATGTTCGAAAGTCGGACTAAATCGAATTTGACTTATCTTGATTTTTTCTCTCATCGATCACCACGGCACTATTTCAAAGGGAATAAACTACAAAACGAATGTTGTCTCTAATAAGTTCTAATTGAAAAACGACTAGATAATCAAGAAAAAAATTGTCATGTGACACATTAAATGACTAGAAAACGCATCTTTCAATTGTTGACAAAAAAAGATGATATGTAGCTGTAGTGGAAGTAAATGACAAAATATTAAACTCTTTATCAATGTTCTCATTGTAAAAGAGCTTTCTGTATGAACTGTAGAAGAAATAGTTGTGATGAAAATTTTGTGAAACACGATCTGAAAGGAGTGTTGAAGTGTTTAGGGGCAGAAATTTGCACCCCCCCCCCCCCCCCCCCCCCCCCCCCCCCCCGCCGCCCCCCCGCCCCCCCCCCCCCCCCCGCCCCGACCCCACGCCCCGCCGGCAGCCGCT
>CAJNSZ010002210.1:0-17178 GCA_905329745.1 Rotaria sp. Silwood2
ATATTATTGAAAACAAAAATATATTGTTTCTTATTTTTTTTTATTTGGAGTGAAAATCATTACCGTACAACGTGGAGTTCGTACATAACATTCCATACAATCGATTAAATTCACAGTCACTTCTGTTGTACGAATTTGTTGACTTAAATAGCGTTCATTTGTTTCACTATCCATAGACGATGAACTACTTGATTGACTTGATGGTGCAGATGTCTGTTATGAGGAAAAAAATTTAAAAAAATGTACATATGTAAAAAAATAATAATGTTGGAGACTTGTGTCAGTGATGGTTGTTCTTGAATATTGTTCTTATATGTTTCAAAGATGATTTCTAACCAAGATCATAAATAAAAAAAAAAGAATTCAATATGTATCAGTAAATATATTCAATACCTTGTGAACGTTGTCGTTCTGATTGTTTTTCTTGTGAATGAGTAGACATGGTATAAATTCAGAGTAAATGTTGAACAAATATTTCTACAAAATAAAAAAAAAGAAGCATATTCATTTCCATTACTTGATATATGATTAAATTATTTATTAATTAAAAAAAAAATTAAAAAAAAGGTTGGAAATCAATACAGTCTATTTAGTCGGAAAGAGTATTACAAAAAAACATAATGTCTACATGTATTCTAACCACATTAAACGTTTTTTTTCTATTTATTTTATTGTTTTATATTCAAAAAAAATTGTCTATGTGGTTACAGTACACTTGTTTGAGTATTGAACATGTTGAATTCCACATAACCAAAGTACCAGTTCCTATTGAAAGTTCATGTTCTCGAACCATAATATCTTTGAATTAAACTATATCTACAACAAAAGAAACACAATGAGAAGTTTCATTTCAAATGAAAACAAAATAAAAACGAAAACAAAAACAACAAATATATAGTAGATAGATAAACGAATAGTTTAGAAGTTCAAATACAAAAAACAAACACAAAAAAAAAGACTAATGTTCATAGAGTAACGGACGGTTTGTCCATTCCTAATAAAGTATTTAAGGAATGAAAGTTCTTAGCATTCAACATAATTTTGCACTTTTCTTCTGATAAAGTTGGATGTTGTTGAAAGTATTGATGCCAAAGTTGACGAAATTCTCGATTAAAACGACATTTGGGACCAAAATCATATATATAATGGAATTGAAATAAACAATTGGTATCATCTGATTTTTGAAGCTGTTGTGATAATTCCTGTCGTTGTTCAACAAATTTAAAGCATTGTTGACGAAATTTATCATAGTTGTTTTGATTATATGAAAAACGCATTGTTTCAGAATAAAAATAATTAAAAAAACGCTTCACATGAGTTTCAACAAATAATACAGAATAACCATTGATAAGATAAGTTATTTCAAGATAAACTCGTTCTTGTTGAAAATCATCCACCGATGTACAATAACAGACAGCACGAATTAAAGCTAAGAAAAGCCATTCACTATATGATAATTTGGTGTGACCGATAACATAGGGTAATATATAACGTGGCATATTAAAATCATGATGAACCCGACTATATAATTGACCATGTCGATTTTCAATATAAGCATTGAGAAATGAAACACTTGGACCAATTAATTTTTGAAAACGAACATTTCGATGTTTTTCTCGAAGATCTTCGAGAAATGTTTCCAATGCTATAGCAGTTGATTTATTCCATGTAAAGAATATTTGATCTTTATATCTACAACAATCACAATAGGTATCTATTGAATTGTAAAACAAATGTGTCTACCTTCCAAATAATTCAATGTTTTGATTTACTTCTTTCAATATTTTCTTTTGCCAGACAAATAAATAAATGTTCGATAATGTTTCTGTTAATGGTATTGTGTTTGGACTTCCTTTGGTGAATTTATAAACACTATTCTTATATGAAAAAATATTGTTATGAAGAAATAAATGTAATAGATTTCGAATTGTTTGAATTGTTAGTGGTTCAAGCTTGTTCGTAGCTAAATTATCTTGTAAAAAATAACCAATAACATCGATCATTTCTTTATGTTCATCTAATGTACAGAAGTTGGTTATTTTAATCGTACAAAATATAGTCGATGGACGAAGACGACGTTCAATTGCTGCATAACGATATAATTTTCGAATAAAATCAGTTTCATCAGTAAATGCAGTTGAACGTAATACTCCATCAACATAAGGTCGTAATAGTTTATTTAAATATTTGGCTATTTTCCATGTTGCACTATATTGGGATGTAACAATAGGTAGTAACGACATCACATTTTCCTAAGTGAATATGAAACAACAAATAAAATAAAAAAAAAGAACAATTTGAAGGTTTATTTACATTTGATACATTTGGTAGAAAATATAAATATGGTAGTTTGATATTCGTTGGATCAGCCATGAATTGTTTATATAAATCAATGGTAATGGCTTTATGTGTTTTTAATTGTTCTAATAAAGAATTCATTGATTCAATCATGTCTTTTATAGCAACATTCAATGGTTTTTCATTAATGACATTATTGACATCAAACAAAATATCATAATCTTCCGATGTTAATAAATATCGATCGGCTTTTTTTTCAAATTCTTCCTTATTTCCCATGTAGAATATATTCATATTATCAGCAGTTCTTCGTAAAATAATATTATGTTTCTTGAGAGAACTTCGAATGGATTCAATTAATTTTTTTTCATATTGTGCACGTTGAGAGAGATCCGATGGAATGGATTTGGAAAATAAATCTTTAAATAAATCGTACACTTTCTTATGAATTTCCATTTGTAAATTTAAATTAAGTTTATATTTTAAAAATAAGTTATTAAGTTGATGTTTCAATGGAGCATATTGTTTCTTGACAATGTCACCCATAGATTCATATGATAATGACGTATATATTAAACATGGTGGTGCATAACTTGGACCACGACTTAATAATTGTAGTTGTTTGTCATTGAATGGATGTTGTACATCGATAATGATGGAAGATGAAGGTGACATAATTTTAACATATTGTGTTATTTCATCCTGATTTATATGATCGAATTCATCATAAGCATTTTGAAGATAATAATCGATTCGATAATTGTAAATATCTCTCCATCGATTCGTAATATTAGTAAGACGTTTTTCGAGTAAACTAATTAATGATGTTGTCATTCCTTGATCTTTAACAAAGTTACGATGGTTTTTCCACGTCAAAGATAATTCAGAATCGAATTGAGCTTGAAATCGATAATAAGTTACTTCTGCTTGTGGTAAATGTAAAGCTATTAAATCAAGTTTCTTACATCGAAGTTGATATTCATATTTATTAAGAAATTTTTGTTGTTTTCCTTGATTATTCAAGTTCATATCATTGAGAGTTGACGTCGACATTTGAATAGAATCGAATGAGACCGATGATTTATTGAAGAATACACCTTGTTTCAATTCCATTAATGNCTTTATTAATATATATATTCTAATTTTTATTTAGATTCAGCAAATGGATGATTTAATGGTAGGTTTTATTTCATATATATATTCATATTCTGATTTTTATTTAGATCTATCTAATCAATGATTTAATGGTAAGCTTTGATTTATTGATATATGTATTCTAATTTTTGTTTGTGTGCAATGATATAACAATGTATCTAGAAAAAGAATGGATAACTATAGGAACTATAGAATACAATGAATATATGTACAATAGTAGAAGAAACAAAATGACAAAAAACAGATAACATAAAGAAAAAAAACGTTGTTATGGTTTGAACATCTCGATTGTAGCTTAACATTATCATCAGACGAAATATTATAATACATATGAAGAATATAAGTACAAATGTGATGAAATAGATAGTTTCCTATTTTATCACCCTGTTACTTGTGGTCATGGTAAATCAATAGTAATACGAGTATTCATTAGATTGTAATCATCTAAATAATCTATGGGACCATCATTTTCTTCTTCTTTCTCTTCTACAATTTCTGATGTTGCTCGATTGTCTTGTATTTGTGATGCTATTTCTTGTTCTTCTCGATACTCTTGTATTTCACGTTCAACATTTGTTTGAGTATGCGAATTGAAATCATATAATTGTGGTTCAATCTGAAATTTGATGAATTTAAGAAGAAAATATTCAATGAAGTTGACGTAGGTGAAGTTAGCCTCATATTCGAGTGAATCCAGCCAAGATTCGGCGCCAAAGCTGCCCTAACTGCGCCAGACAGCGCCAGTATACAACTCGACGAGCTCTATCCATTGTTGACTTTGAATTTTTTCTAGCTTGAACCATTCGCGCAAAAATCCCAAAATCCTAGGTTTTTCCTAGGCAAATTTTAGCAAATGGATAGTAAATCCAGCCAAGATTCGGCGCCAAAGCTGCCCCAGCTGTGCCAGACAGCGCCAGAATACAGCTCATCGAGTTCTGCTTCGAACACGAATAGAACACCTGAAACATCTTCCTGGGTGAATCGATAGTACTTTTACTTTACTGGGCTCCTAGTTTCTGTAGCGAAATACCAGTAATTTCAGATTTTTACGACTATTGTTTGAGCTATGAAATATCTGATTACAGCATTGAACAGAGCTCATCTAGTTGTAATTGGAACACAGATGGAAGACCTGGAACATATTCCTGAAGGAATCCCCGATAGTTTTACTATATAACCTGTCATATTTAACCGATGTTTTCGCATTTTAGAACACATACTTAGAGCTATGGAAAATCTACTTATTCCAATCGATAGAGCTCATCAAGTTCTAATTTGGAACTCTCTGGAGCAGCTGGAGCAGCTTCCTACAAGAATATCGGCTGATTTTAGTAACCAATTGATAGGAGTCATATGCTAATAAATTAGTATTTTCGAATTTTTCCACAAATGGTTGCAGCTATGGAGAATCGAACGTTACCAATCGAGAGAACTCATCGAGTTCTATTGTGGAACTGTCTGGAGTAGCTTCCTGGAAGAATGTCGGCTGGGTTTATCAACCATGTGGTAAGATTAGCCTAGGAAAAAATTAGTATTTTGGGATTTTTTTACGAATGGTTCAAGCTAGGAAAAATTCAAAATCACCAATGGATTGAGCTCGTCGAGTTGTATACTGGCGGTGTCTGGCGCAACTGGGGCAGCTCTGGTGCCGAATCTTGGCTGGATTTACTATCCATATGCTAAAATTTGCCTAGGAAAAACCTACGATTTTGGAATTTTTGCACGAATGGTTCAAGCTAGGAAAAATTCAAAGTCACCAATGGATAGAGCTCGTCGAGTTGTATATTGGTGCTGTCTGGCGCAGCTGGGGCAGCTTTGGCGCCGAATCTTGACTGGATTTACTCGAATATGAGGCTAACTTCACCTACGTATGAAGTTGCTCTTCTTTTTATCTTATGCATCTGTACCTTATATCGTAATTTTAACATAACACTTCATACAATCAAACAAAACAATCTTCACATCTCTTGTTCGAAGTCATTGATTGTAATTATTATCTTCATTTTCATTTGTTGTCGATGATGCTCTCATAGCATGATTTGATGACTGCTGAAACAAGAGCAAATATACTTATTTGATATCATGTATTTTCTTGATCGTTTACCTCAATTAAGAATTGTTGATATTGATCATCATTTCTTACATGTTCTACTAGAATCATCTAAAGAGAATTAGAAACAGAGATCCATTAAGACTTGATGATTAAATATACAATACCATTAGGAACAACTAATTGACGTTGTTCTTGTGATCCATCAGACATAGTTTCGGGAGTCAGATGATTGTTTTAAAAATGATATCTATAAGAAATAGAGAAAGAAAATTTATTCTATTGAATTATAAACAACAAGTTCTTAGAAGATTTCTAACAATGAAAGAGTTACATGTCTCTTTATTTTATATTTATTTTCAACAATATGTGTCATACACAAAAAAAACAAAAACATACATAAATAATTACAAAGATGACCAGAAAGCTTGATGTCTTTTTCCATAGTTGGTGTTTTTTCATCTAAATCAGTATTGAAAAGAACTATTACTAAGATAATATCAGTTACCCCAACTTCACTTACTTATGTTTCTATTCGATCAAGTTTTAATACCACCACTAATTTAGTCACTGTCAAACAATCATTAACAGCATATTGAATCATCTGTTGAATGATTTTCTTTTCTTTAAAGTTCATTACAGCAGATTTATTATCATTGATCATATCAAGATTTCGACTCCATCTACTTTTGATCTGACTATTATCGAGCAATTTATGGCATGCATAAGCTATAGCCATTTGAAGTGACCATTTATGATTAAAGTTTTCGTTGGATTGATGTGAACGTGCACGTAGTCTTTTATCAATATCCAATGGAAGACGAATGCGTTCATGTTTAACTTTTCTATTGTGCCATTTTTTAATGTTTTTGTATGTCTATATTATTTATTTGTTGGAGTTGGTCAGATGGTAAAAGTTCACATGAAATAAATTTATCCAATTCATTCTTGGCATCATCCCATGAATATATACAATTGGATGGATTCAAGATCACTTTCAGAAGTGATCTTATTAGCCAAAATATCACTGATGCTGCTTGTGGTAAATGATGCACTTCAATTAATAGTACGATGGACTGATGTTGTATGAATTCAATTTGAATTAGTGATGGTCGATGTGTGTAATAATCATCTTCAGTATCAATGATGAATCGAATTGTTTTTCTTCCTTGTTCAATTAAATCATGTAGTAGAATAGAAGACGTTGATTGATTGATATGATAGATATAATAATCATTTAATGGATTAAATATTGGTAAAACACTTAATGTCATATTTAATTCACGTTTTCGAGCATTTTGGTTCATTTTTTTCCCTGAGAAAGATTATTTCTTAGTTTCTAAATAAAGCAAAATTAACATACCTATGTATATTCGATAGATATTTTGCTAGTTACTTGAAGAAGAAAATTGAATTTTATATCGAAATAGACGATATAATTAATTACTAAAAGCTTTCCAAAGATATTATCTACAAAATGAAAAATAATGAAAAGTTTCTTTTCAAAGACAAAGCTATACAACAAAAAAAAACAAAGAAATAGAAATAATGGTAAGTCAATAGTATACGATTCAAAATATACAAAAACAAAAAATTTTATGTCATAACAACGATGAATTAATGTAGTCTAACATAGTTGAAAAACAAAAGCCGTCATTGTTGAACTGTAGTATATGGTGGTTTGTCTGTTGCTAATAATGTATTTAATGAATGAAAATGTTTAGTTGTTGGGATAAATTTTGAGTTTTTTTGTGATAGAGTTGGATGTTATTGAAAATAATGAAACCAAAGTTGATAAAAATCTCGATTGAATCGACATCTTGAACCAAAATCATAAATATAATTGAATTGAATTAAACGACCATTATTATCAAATTTTTGAAGTTGTTCTGAAAGTTCATGTTGTTGTTCAACGAACTTAAACCATTGTGGACAAAATTTATCATATGTGCTTTGATTTGCTGAATACCGCATAATTTGAGCATGAAAATAATTGAAAAAATGTTTGACATGAGTTTCAACAAATAATAATGAATAACTATTAATAAGATAAGTTAATTCAAGATAAATTCGTTCTTGTTGAAAATCATCGACTAATGTACAAAACCTACAGCATGAATTAAAGCTGATCGTAGCCAATTACTATGAGCTGATTTTGAATGACCCATAACATATGGTAATGTATAACGTGGAATGTTAGGATCATGATTAACTGACTATATAATTGACCTTGTCGATTTTCGATATGAGCATTAAGAAATTGTACATTTGTACCAATTAATTTTTGAAAATGTACATTCCAACGTTTTTCTCGAATATCTTCTAAAAATGTTTCAAGTTCGAGAGCACTTGATTTATTTCATGTAAAAAATATTGGATCTTTATATCTAAAACGTTTCATTTCATACAATAGATATTTAAATTTAAAACTAAATGAAACATATTTGGATAAATTATCTTCCGAAAAATTCTATATTTGTATCCATGACTTTTAATATTTTCTTTTGCCATACAAATAAATAAATATTTGATAACGTTTCTGTTAATGCCATAGCATTTGGAGTACCTTTTGTAAATGTATAAATGTTATCTATGTAACAAAAGATATTATTGTAAAGAAATAAATATAATAGATTTCGAATAGTTTGAATTATTAATGATTCAAGTTCGTTGGTTGCTAAGTTATCTTGTAAAAAGTAACCAATGACATCGATCATATTTTGATGTTCATCTAATGTGTAAAAATTAGTTATTTTAATTGCACAAAAGATAGTTGTTGGACGAAGACGACGTTCTGTATTGGCATAATGATTGAATCTTTGAAAAAAATCAGTGTCATCAGTAAATTTTGTTGATTGTAAAATTTCATCGACAAACGGTCGTAATAATTGATTTAAATATTTACCAATTTTCCATGCTGCACTAGATCGTGATGTAATAATAGGTACTAAAGAAATGCCATTTTCCTAGATGAATCAGAAAAAGAAAAGTTGATAAGTGAAAAAAGAAAGAGAAAACTAGAAGTGTTTTATTACCTTGGATATATTTGGTAAGAAATATAAATAAGGTAGTTTGATTTTACTTAGATCAGCAACTAATCGTTTGTATAAATCATCACTCACTGCTTTATGAGTTTTTAATTTTTCGAATAAAGAATTCATTGATTCAATCATTTCTTTTAATGCTCCATCGAATGATTTTTCATTATTTTCATCATTGATATTAATTAGAACTTTGTAATCGTCTGATCTTGTTAAATATTTATCAGCTTTTGTTTCAAAATCTTGAATGTTGCCCACATAGAATGTATTCATATTATCAGCAGTTCTTCGTAGAATAAGATTATTTTTCTTTAAAGAATATTGAAATGATTGAATTAAATTCTTTTCATAGAGAGCACGTTGATATAGATTCGACGGTATTGGCTTTGAAAAAACATTTTAAAATTCTTTATAAGTTTTATCTTGAATTTCTATTCGTAAAGATAAACTAATCTTATATTTTCCAAAAAGATTGATTAATTGATGTTTGAATGATGCAAATTGTTTCCTGACAGTATCGTCCATGGATTCATTTGAAAATAAGATATACATTAAACATAGTGATACATAACTTGGTCCATGACTTAATAATTGTAATTGTGTATCATTGAATCGATATATGGTATCAATAATGATTGAAGATGAAACTGAAACAATTTTCATCATTTGTTCAATTTCGTTGATATTCTTATGATCCAATTCATCATAAGAATTTTGTAGAAAATAATCAATTCTATAGTTATAAACATCTCTCGAACAATTAGTAATATTATTGAGACGTTGTTCAAGTATATTGATTAATGTTGCAGTCATTCCTTGATTTTTAACAATATTACGATGATTTTGCCACATTTTAGATAATTTATAATCGAATAGATTTTGAAATCGATAATAGGTTTGTTCAGCTTGTGATATATGTATAGCTAATAAAGCAAGTTTCTTCCATCGAATTTGTTTTTCATATTTCTTTAATAATTGTTGTTGTTGCAGTTTGTCATTATTAATGGTAGTATTATTCGAAGTTGGCATTGATACTTGAATAGAATCGAATGAGATAGATGATTTATTGAAGACGGCCTCTCGTTTTAATTCTAATAATGCTCATTTCGATTTTTCAACATTTCATCTCATATTAACAAGACGTGCAGCAACTTCCATCTATATGACAATAACAAAAATGAAACATGAAATTTTCAAACAATTTCAAAGAAAATATTCTTTTCTTACTTAATATTGATTTGGTGTCTCTTGTAAATATTTTCGTTCAAGTATTTCTGATTCATAACTATACATAACTATTGCTTTTTTCAACTGATGTTTCATTTCAAGTGGTTTAATTCTATATTCTTGTACATAGATTTGTATAGCTTCATCCATGTCGTATGTAAATTAAAATAAAGAATTCTTCTTTTGAATTAATTCTCCTTCAGAAAGATCAATTTCTAAATTCATTTCTTCTAAACGTTCACGAATTAGATCTTTACAAGCAGCTTGTTGATTATTTTGATTTGTTTCGATTGTCATCTTTGATTTAACTTTTTTTTGTTGCCATGAGTGATTGAACTTGCATCGCCCCAACTCGTCGATAGACTTCTATTAAATCATATTCTGGTTGCATCAACGTACCCGTTACTGATTGTAAATAGATAGTTGTGATCTCTCTTTTTAAACGAAGAGCAGCAACTTGATGCATTAATAAAGCCAATTTTTGTATATCATTCATACTAATAGATTGAACATTTTTCATTATGTTTTTCATCATATGAACAAATGCTTTATTATTCATTGATAAATACTTTGGTATTTGATCTCGTATCGTATAATTATCATTAATATCATCATCTTCATTACTGTCGTTATCAGACATTTTCATTTTCATTGAACTTACATTTGGACTAGCTGCAAAATTTAAACGCCGTTTTTTATCACTGGTAATTAATGAATTAATTTCATGTTGATCTGTTGTTGATAATTGACTTAATTTTTGTGATAAATGGGTGTGGAATGGGTGTGGGTGTGATTCCTATTTTACTTCTCGGTCACTCCCACACCCACACCCACACCCACACCCGGAATAACCAGAAGGTGTTTATTACCCACTTATCGCTGGTTATAATGTCTATTAGAATTTTTCACCTTGTATAATAGGCCATTTATTAGTATATATGGATTCCGCTTGTCGTTGAAAACCGGATTCGTGTTTTGTTGTAGTTTTCCTATAATATAGTTCAACTTTGGATCATTCGGCTGTTGTATTCTGAGTTCGTCGAGAATATTTGTGTTCTCCCATAAGTTGATTGCTGTTTCCATTGTTAAAAATTCTGGGCGACTATTGTCTGTATCGTGTACCGGATTTCGAGAAAGTGAATCTGCATTTGTATTTTGATGTGCCGGCCGGTAATGAATGCTTTCGATTTGATACGTAGAGAGCTTCATTGCCCATCGAGCTATTCGGCCAGTGACGTCTTTGGCGTTTCTCATCCATTCAAGGGCTTTACAATCCGATCGAATGAGTACTTTACTTCCTTCGATGTATACTGGGAAATGCTTGGTGGCCCATACTATAGCGAGTGCTTCACGTTCCGTTGCGCCGTATTTTCTTTCGATGGTCGACAATGTTCGGCTAGCGTACCCAATGACATATTTTGCATTGTCGTACTCTTGAGTGAGTATTGCGCCCAAGCCATATTCACATGCATCAACCTCGAGTATGAATGGTTGTTCGAAGTTAGGAGTGTTTAGGATTGGGGCTGTTGTCAATTTTTCTTGATATATCTACGATAATTACTGGTCAGACCAAGGAATGATTGTACATCCTTGACTGTTCTTGGTAAAGGGAATTCGACCACTGCTTTTATCAATCCTGGATCAGATTTGATTCCTTCGCAAGTAATAATATGCCCAAGATATTTTGTCTTCCGTCGACAAAAATGACATTTTGACACTTTTAATGTCAGGTTAGCGGCACGCAAGGCTTCAAATACCTTCGTGAGGTGTTGAAGGTGTTCTTCGAAGGAAGTTGAATATATGATTACATCGTCTATATATACGAGACAGCATTGCCATTTCAGTCCAGCTAGAACAATATCCATCAGTCGTTGAAATGTCGCTGGGGCGTTTGTCAGTCCGTACGGCATAACTTTGAATTCAAATAGTCCTTTGTGAGTGATGAAAGCTGTTTTCTCGCATGACTTCTCATCCATTTCGACTTGCCAGTAACCTGTTCGTAGGTCTAGAGTCGAAAAGAATGTGGCTTCTTGTAGTGAATCAAGTGTATCGTCTATCCTTGGTATAGGATACGCGTCACGAATAGTTGATGCATTTAACTTCCGATAGTCAATGCAAAATCGGAGAGTCCCATCTTTTTTGGGCGCTAACACGACTGGAGAAGCCCAAGGACTGTTTGGCGGAGTTATGACTTCTTGTTTCAACATATCTTGTAAATTTTCTTCAATAATCTGGCGTCGAGCGGGGGCATACCGATATGGTGGTGAATTGAACGGTCGAGATTCCGGTAGTAACTTTATTTCATGTTTGACTTTGGAAGTTCACCCCGTTTTTTCACTAAATATGTCAGGAAAAGCTTGGATTAATTTTAGCAGCTGCCACTTCTGAATCTCATCTAAGTCAGTGTTCACCAAGTTTGGTTCAATCGAAGCTATTTCTGGTGGACCAATGTGGCTTGGTGGCTTATCCTGATTCACCATCTTTACTTGGATCTCCGTCAGACGGGTCATTGTAGCTAATGGTTGTCCGATGTGCACCATAATCGTTCTTCCCGTTAGGTTAGCAGCTTGAATCTGCAGATTGTCTCGCAGAATAACGATCCCGTTTGGGACACATAGAGATTCGCTGATTGAATTGATTTCGTATTCGTGCGTGTCATCATGGCAAATCAAAAAACGTCTGTTTGGTCGTACTCGAATATAAAACACGTGTGCTGGTGGAATTTTCAACCGTTGATCCGCTAAGAGAATGTACTCGTCGTCGTCGTTACCATTCCTCTTCACATCGAAACGCTCTTTAGGCTTTTTCAGGCGTGTTCGTTTAAAATAGGCGATTTGTCTTCGCCCATCAACATGTAGATTATGCTTTCGAATGAGGTCGTTCCCAATAATACATTGTCGCGACAGTTTTGGAACGACATACACTGTGTGAGTTCGAGTGGAATGAGCGATAGTGATCGACAATGAGAGAACGAATTGGACGTTTAATCGAGACCTATCGGCCAATTGCAAGTGTAATGGTGACCTGGGAGTTCGAGCTTGTTGACGAAGATGAAGAGGTAGCTGTGCGAATAATATTTTATTGATGAGTGTTAGTGAGGCACCAGAGTCAATTAGTAAGCGTATTGGTAATCCAGCGATTTTTCCGGGTACCGGAAGGGGACTGAAGTTTGGAAAATTTATTGTATTAGTAGAAATTGTCTTTTTGACGGGTTGTATAATGGGTGAGCGCTGTTGTCCCGTCTTCACAGGGCTTCCGGCTCGTTTTTTGGTTTCGATATCATGGTTTTCCATGGATAACTATTTGGGTCATTTTTCGGGCAATTACCGGTTGAATGTCGGAAGAGTTCGCAGCTATAGCATTTGGTTGCACCCGTTGGTTGAGTTTTGGGTCGGTGCGTAAATGGTCGTCCACTATGGTTTGAGTTTTGCGATAGCTTTCCTGAGTAGCCTCCGTATGTTGAATCATTTTTGGTTCGTGGAGGTGGAGTCATTCTGCTGTTTGTAAGATGTTTGTTTCCCCTATTTACTAGCTGTTTGTGCTTGTCGATCGGATTATTTTTGGAACTTCTACTGCTGTCTGGTGTAGCATCTTGAAACGAAACTTGTTTCAAATATTCAGTTCGACGTTGTTCCTCCTTGCGACGATACAGAATTTCTTCGACTTTTTGGGCCTCAGTCATAATTTCATCGAGTGAAGCCCCTCGGGAGACTCCGATCATCGTGAGTAGATCACTACGCATTTTGCATAACAAATGCTTGACTAAATCGACTTCGGTTTCTTTTGGTTTTTGTTCTGACCATATCGCACGTAGACGGACCAGGAATTCGTTGATCGTTTCGTCTTCTTTTTGTCTGGATTCGTACCATTCTTGTTCTTGACGCGCTTTTCGTATGGGCGAGTTGAATTGTGCCAGAAATAGGTCGACGAATTCTGTCCAGGTTTCGGGTCGTCGATGAGAAGCTCTTAGCTGACAGTACCATTCCAGAGCGGTTTCTCGTAATAATTGTGAGATGCCGTGGAGCAGGTTAATTCTGTCTCAACCGTGGACCGTTTCAGCGTATTCTTGCACTCGAACTAGAAATTGTTTTGGGCGTTCGGAATGTTTGCCAGCGAAAGTCGGCATTGCCGATGTTGGTGGTATCACGATTGCGTGAGGCATTAACGGCATGACTGGGGTGTTCGAGGCGTGAGCTACATACTCATTAACACGTCCTGTTTGGAAAGGATTGTTCGATGTTGATAACGTTGGAATAGAGTGTTCGACATGAGTACTTCCGTGTTCACTTAAAGTAAATTGTACTGGTTGTTCTTCTTTTTTCAATTCGTCCAGCTGTTGCAAGACTATCCATAATAATTGATGATATTCCTCGAGTTTCACTATTGTTTTAGCGTGCCATTCCCCAGTCTCGGCTTGTGTCTCGTCAATTTGACTCGACAGATCTTCGCGAAGCCTAGTTATAGCTGTCGACATCTCTTCGTGTCGAGTAGCATTCGTGCTGTGAATTTCTTTGAATTGATTTTACAATTGTGTCACACGATCTGTAATACGTGAACATGTTTCTAATAGGTGGTGAACAGCTTTTTCCGCTGCCATAGTCGTTAACGTATCGATTTACTGACTTTGAAATATTGATCAGAGTTGCAGTTGTTGATACTTCTTATTCGTTCCTCCTGCCACGGTCGCCAATTGTAACGAAAAATTAGATATGGTCGTATTATATATATATAATTAAATGAACGTATATAATTGTGACTTGAAGGATGCACAACACAAGCAACACTACACCGTGTTAATTTATTTGAAAAGATAAGACACGGATATACAATGTTTAATGTAAGAAGACATGGCACACAATCGACTTGAGTTAATGGGTGTCTCTATAACGTTATGAGGGTGGGTGTGGGTGTGGGGTGTGGGTGTGTGTGGGTGTGNTAATAATTGATTTAAATATTTGCCAATCTTCCATGTTGCACTCTGTTTTGATGTAATAATTGGTACTAATGTAATATCATTTTCCTGAATAAATCAAAATGAAAAACGAGTGAATAACTGAAATGTTTTTTACCTTTGATACATTTGGTAAGAAATATAAATTTGGTAGTTTAACTTTAGTTGGATCAACAACTAATCGTTTGTATAAATCCTCTTTGATGGCTTTATGTGTTTTCAATTGTTCCAATAGAGAATTCATTGATTCCATCATATTTTTTAATGCAGTATGCAATGGTTGTTCATTAATTTCTTCATCCATATTGATAAGAACTTTGTATTCTTCTGATTTTGTTAAATATTTATCGGCTTTAGCTTCAAAATCTTGAATGTTGCCCACATAGAATGTATTCATATTATCAACTGTTCTTCGTAGAATAAGATTGTTTTTGTTTAAAGAATATCGAATCGATTGAATTAGTTTCTTTTCATAGAGAGCACGTTGATAAAGATTCGATGGTATTGATTTTAGAAATAAATCTTTAAATCTATTATAAGTTTTTTCTTCCATTTCAATTGTTAAAGGTAAATGAATCTTATATTTTGAAAATATATTCATTAATTGATGTTTTAATGGTGCATATTGTTTCTTTACGATGTCACCAATGGATTCATTTGAAGACGAGATATACATTTGACATGGTGGCACATAAGCTGGCCCACGACTTAATAATTGTAATTGTTCATTTGTGAATCTATATGTAGTATCAATAATTAGAGAAGATGAAAATTCAACTATTTTCATAGTTTGTTCTTTTTCATTGGTATTCTTATATTGCAATTCATCATAAGAATTTCGAAGAAAATAATCGATTCTATAATTGAAAACATCTCTCCATCGATTGGTAATATTATTTAGATGTTGTTCAATTAAATTGATTAATGATGTAGTCATTCCATGATCTTTAACAAGATTACGATGATTTTTCCACATTTTAGACAATTCATAATCGAATATGTTTTGAAATTGACAATAAGTTGTTTCTGCTTGTAATATATGTATAGCTAGTAAATCAAGTTTCTTATATTGAATTAGTTTTTTATGTTTATGAAGTAATTGTCCCTGAACTTTTTCTTTCATTATTGTATTATTATTCCAAGTTGGCATCGATACTTGAACAGAATCAAATGAAATAGATGATTTATTGTAGAAGATTCCTTGTTTTAATTCTAATAATGCTCGTTTGGATTTTTCGACTTCACGTTTTGTATCAATTAGACGTTTAGCAACTTCAATCTGTATGAGAGTAACAAAAGAAAACATATGAAATTTGTATTAGTTTTAAAGAATATATATTCTTTTCTTACTTGATATTGATTTGGTGTCTCTTGTAAATATTTACGTTCGAGTATTTGTGATTCATAATTATATGTAACTATTGCAATTTTTAAATCACGTTTCATTTCAAGTGGTTTAACTCCATATTCTTGAACATAGGTTTGTATGGATTCTTCCATTGTGGATGTAAATCCAATTAATGAATTCTTCTTTTCATTTAGTTGTCGTTGATAATGTTCAATGTTTTGATTCATATCTTGTAAACGTTGATGGAGAATTTGTTCACAAATGAGTTGTTCATCTTCTGTATGTGTTTCCATGATTGTTGTAACAATTGGACTCGGTGTCATTGTCAATTTACGATGTGTTAACAAGAATGATTTCACTTGCATAGGCCAAACTCGTCGGTCAACTTCGATTAAATCATTTTCTGATTCTTGTAATGTACCAGTGACTGACTTTAAATATATTTCTGTGATTTGTTTTTGTATATGAAAAGCTGCAATATGATGCATTGACACAGCCAATTGTTGTATATCATTCGTACTAATGGAATGAATTGTTTTTATTGTATTTTGTGCCATATGAACAAATGATTTATTGTTCATTAATAAATAGATTGGTATTTGATCTTGTTTTGTATCGTTATTATCAATATCATCATCAATATCATCATCATCAGTCATTTTAATTTTCTTGAAACTTGCATTTGAACTAGCTGTGGTACTTAATCGTCGTTTTCTATCAACAGTCGAAGATGAAGTAGTTTCATTTTCATTTTTTGTCGATAATTGACTTAATTTTTGTGATAAAATAGTTTCTTCGTCTTGCTCTTCTTCTTCTTCTTCTTCTTCTTCTTCTTCTTCTTGGATAATCTAAACGATGCAAAAAGAACAGTAAACATTTTCGTTATTTCTTATTCATCATCGAAATCGAATTACTTCAATATGATCAGAATCATTGAGAATATCATCTTCGATGATTTCTTCTTCGTTTATCGTTGACTTTAAATGGCCTGATTGGAAGTAACGATTTAATTCATCTGTTGTATATTGAAGTCCATCATTCGTGTCATCAATAATATCAAAAATATCCTTGTATGGTTTTACATTTTTCCATGTTTCGTTAACTATTG
>CAJNSZ010002211.1:0-17159 GCA_905329745.1 Rotaria sp. Silwood2
CAGATGTGAAACGCGTTAAACCGGTCAGCATTAACGCGTTTCGCAGCTATGGAAAAACGCGCTTTGAGAAGGCGTTTTTTTCGCAGAAATTTACGCCATGGGATCTAAAAATTAAAATCAAAAATAAAATTTCATATTTGTTCAATAATTAGAATAAACTCACCGGACATGTTGAGATGTAAAATATCATCTAAAAAGTAAATGTGAAGATATCTTTTAATTCAATTAATTCATTAGAACTTACCGAAACCTAGGCTCCTATTACAATGGAAGCGAAAAAATTTGAATAGTGTTTTATACATGAAACCAAATTAATGTGTTAAATAGATAAAGAAAATGTAGAGTTGAAAAATTATAAATTGTAAATTAGAATATATTTTGCGAAATAAATTAAGACAACTCATCCACCCATTGAGATGAGTAGATATATAAGTAAAAATTACGTTTCATGTATCAATGAATGAATCATAGAATTCATCTAGATGATTTTGCCACTCAGAAGATAAGAAAGTCCAACTTTCAGACGGGTTGTGAGATTAAGTTATCGTGTTACTTGAAGTGAAGCAGATTTTCGAGTTCAAAGTTGATATGGTCTTAGATTGTTGAAATCGGAATAAGCAACATAGCTGGGGCAGATAATTTTAAGCAAGGAGATGTAGAAATTAACATAGAAGCTTTCCATCAATATTATCGGTTTCATCAATATTTGTCGCACGTGAAAATGATTCGATAGGGAAAAATCTTTGACTTTCAGTGTGTTTGCATGGAATAATATAGTTAGTGATATGTTTTCCTACTGATTATAGGTAAGTTATTAGATAGATATGTAGTCAGAGTAATGGATTCAGTTTGAAACATTATTCTCATGTTTTCTTCGATAGTTGAGTACCCTGGTATCATTCAAATGAACAAGGCTTTGAAAATAAGTCATTATTCCTTGAATATACAGTAGCTAAGATGCTCATTGCATTTCGTATGATTGAAATAATAAAACTCACATAAAAACGAGTATTCGAACTATTCTGTCCTCTTATATTATGATATCTTTATATTCATAGGTTATACCAATATCGAATCCCTTAACAAAATAAGTGTCCCAAAGTCCTTTGTTAAATAAAATTTTAAACGAAAATTAAAAACACGCTTAGACAGTTAACCTGCAACAAAGATTTTTCATACTAGCGGTAAAGGAAAAAGTTGTTTGTTTTTTATCATGAACTTTATTCAATACGATGTAACTATAAGCAATTTCGAATTCTTTCTGAAACCTAAAATTTTATAAAAGATCTCAAAAGATATTCTCTAATGCCAAAAAATCGAGATATTTTATTAATTTTAGAAAATATCAAATAAGGATTGCTTAATTAATTAACTTCATCTTTTGATTAGTCCTGAACCAATCACAAAACTAATACAATATTATCTGCTTAAGTCAGAATGCATTATAATCAAACAACAGCAACTAGATTCATCATTAAGCTAGAGATCTTAACCATTTTTTCATTTGATGATATAGAACGTTCTATTTATTTACCTTATGAATGGCAGTCATTTTCTAATATATGCACTCAGTTTGCATTTTTGCGTTGGATTCCAAAGTCTAAAGTGTTTGAAAATGAAGTAGCTATGGGTTTCATTTAAGACTAGAAACTTCTACAGCTCAGTCTTTCTACAATTTTTTACATCTACAATAAATACGATTTCAATCATACTTTAGTGAAACTCAGTCCAAGAAAGGAAGAAAAACAGATCCTTATGTTGATTGTCTCGTCTATGTATTTTATTCTCAATTTATTGCCATTATGAATTTTTTTGTTCTCGAAAATAAAGTCACCACTGAAATGCAAAAGCAAAATTCTATTATTTCGAAAGTAGAGTATGCCTTCACATTTCATGCAATTGTTCACAGAGGAAAACATCTTAATAATTCGATAGGTAATACCAATTATACTGGTATTTTTCTGCTTAAAAAAAATCTTCGAAGCTCAAAATTAGGAAAAATATCGAAAAACAAGGTTCGAATCTACATCTTTCCTTTTGTCAAGTTTTCGGATAGCAACAACGAAATTGACAGATATTTAAGAAATATTTAAATTCATACAGATGCTTTGAAATATTGAATCTAAATTCGGAAATCTGTTTTACTTGCATATGATATTGTTATTCGACTTAGTACTTCGCAAACCCATTTTGGTATCCTGTGATACCTATTTCAGGTTAGGTATTTTTCGGAACCCGTTCCAGAGATGAAAAGGTATTTCAGAATCTTTTTTGATTGTTCCATAGAGCATTGTCTGAAACCGAAAGGTTATTTTCAGAAATTCTTTCAGTCATCGGAAATTTTCTCGGAAACGGATAAGTATTTCTGATTGGATTTCTGAACTCATTTCAGTTTTCTAGGAGATGGAAAATTTTTAGAGCGTACAATGGCTAGTCAACACCATCAGAGTTTTTGAGAAAAATCAAATTGAAGATTGTGAAACCAAATGAAACTTATAGATATTTTTCAATTATTACGACTAAGAAAAAAGACGATGTAGTCTGGTCATTAGAAACACTTCAACTTATTAGTCACTCATCTAAGTATTTTCTAGTACACACTTTTAGATTTCTAGCAGACCGCAAAAAGACTAACAAGTCACATGACAGTTAGTCAAAACTTCGAAATGCTTATCTTTATTCCGTTTAGATTTCGAACTTCTCCACACATATCGAATTTCCAGCTGTTGAATATATTTTACCGTATCTTCGATTACTTTAGAATTCTCAAGATCTATGGGAATATTGACTAGTAGAACAAAAGTCGTTCAGATAAAAGAGACATTCATCTATTCTGTATACGCTCCAAGCTTCATAATTCGTTGAAGTAGAGATCAACGAGAAATCGTATTCTATTACACATACATTTTTTGATTCCCAAGAACATTCTAGTAATTGAAATATACGAAGATTTTGACTGTTCGGAAACATCAGAAATATTAAAGAGTGTAAAAATCTCCCTTCTTGTGTACTCAAACAGTGAGTACACTCTAGAATCGGCCAGTGTGTCCGGCCGTTTACACGATAACTTTTGAAAGGGGAGTCCGATCACGATGAAATTTTCTACACTGTTCAGTCTTAACAATATCTCGATCGAATTTAAAGATGAGAAGAGTTGGTCAAACCGTTCCTGAGTTATTGCAAAAATACTCATTTTTCCCTATGGCTTCCTATGCGAAAGTCGACCCATCCCCGCTTTCACAAAAACATTTTCCTATCATAGTCAAACAAAACTCCAACTATTATATACCATTCGATAGAGAATTTTACCAGCTACAAAATGGTATATAAAACATAAAGAAACAAGAAGACTAGCTCACCTATTGCAAAGATAAATAAACGGAAATCGGTTCTGTTCTTCTCCACGCTCTAACTGATCCACAATTAGGGAAACATCTTCAGAGAAGAGGTGATGCTTGAAGGTCTTCTGAGGTGGAGAATTCGAATCTGTACTCCACTTGTTTCGAAGCCCTATTGGTTGAGCACTGACCATTACATATGAAGTTATAGAAAAAACGACTTTTGTGAGAGTAAACTAAGGTGAAGAGGTCAAATCTGAGTTCTCTTCATTCCCAAATCCTATTGGTTGAGTGGTAGTCAATAGAATTCAAGTGTTTATAGAAAAAGTTTGCCAAGCTAATTTGTATATCCACATATTCTAGGATGACTGATTTGTCTCGTTCACTTTTTGAAATACACATAGCTCTTGGACTTAAGTCCGAGGTTTCCGCATTTATTAATTTGTTCGTTTCAACTTGATTTGAACTCCTTTCTGCAGCAATTCTTTATTTGATCGTCTCATTTCAGTAAAGAATCATTATTTATTAGTTTAGTCTATATATATTCGTCTCTTTTACGAGAGATTATACTAGAATCAACTAATTTTTTATGATAGAAATATTTTACGAATTCTGATGAGATGTTAATCACTGCAGACTATTTGTTACGAAAACTTTCGAAAACTGTAGCTTTTGAAATGACAAATATTTTCACTTCTCCTTCTGCTAAGTAATTAAACAATCCAATTATTTTGATTTGCTGATTTCTATTTCGTTCCCAACACTTGTGAAATAACTGAAGATTGTAAACCTACAGAAAATATTTCAGTGAACTTAATCGTTGTACTGATATCGGTTTCGACATGCAATACGGCGGCTTGCACACTAAATTAATCATGAATGAATCGAACAAAAGAGTTGGTCTTTTGATAATAGAGCTACAATTGATGATACATTTTCATAAAAGGACCTATTTTGAGCGGGCAATGAGTCCAGTTGTGCGATTTATTAGCGCTGTGAAAAAGACAGAGATATTCTTTTTTCAAACGACGCCAACGTTTTCAGATGACTCATGAATTCCACGATCGAATGCACTTTCTGTTGAAAACAAGCTTTCTTACAAAAATAAATTCTTGTATTGCTTCGTTGCACTAAACAAGCGGAAACCGTCCGGTCAAGCGATTCTTGAGTTAGGCAGCATGCAAGCAGCTATATTGTATTTTGAAATAGATATCAAGTACATTATTTCTTCTTCGTATTTATCTGTATTATCAATTTAATTAAAAATACTTCATGCTTTAGTCTAAATCTTCGACTTTATGTCATAAAAGTCTGTAATAGGTAACATTCCTTTTTATCAAGCACTACCAATATAAATGTATACTACTAGATGGTTAAAAAAAGCTGAAGAAACTTTTAATGAAGGCTTTCAAAAGACAATGTTCAAAGCGGTCTAAATTCTGGAACAGAATATAGCCTTCTCAGAAATCTAAGCATCAGTTTTAATTCATTTTCTTCATAGAAGTTTGTAATCGTTAATACACATTTGAAAGCTTATAGCTTGATAAGTAGAAAACTCTCGTTTAAATAAATAACGATTAGTTCTGTGTTCATGAGAAGGTTTAGTGAGGAACTCTATTTTGACGAACGAGAGCTATAGACCATCTTTTAATTGAGAGAATGGTAGTGACTATGAGTGAAAAGTAACCGTTATCCAAAAGTTACGTGATTACGTCACAGTAATGGCATATCCAACCGAAGTAACTTAAGAAAAATGCTGTGTTATCCATATGTGTTCTTTCTCTTTCTTTTTATTTCTTCTTCTACTTTTCTTCTTTTCATTAGTGAAATAATTCTTGTTCGGTTCTGTTCATGTCTTGAACTATCTTTTCTACCTCTTGTGACAATCAAGAAAACGTTGTTCTTGACCTCGATCTAAAATTTATTACGTAGTTAGTGATGAGCAACAATCAGAGATGACCATAACAAAGGATAGTCTTATCGTCCTGGTATCCTGTCTTGCCGCCCGTTAGGAGAGAGATAACGATTAGAACAGAATTAAACAGGAAAAAATAATTATTCTTTCCCTTTCCCTTTTCATTCATATTCTATTTAACGACTACCATGTTTGCGCGTCGCTTTTTAACACTCGAGATATGCAGTCAATGATAGTTGCCAGAATTAGAATGAATCACAGCGTTAATTCAAATGTTCGTTAACAAAAAAAACTACCAATTTGATGTAATCATCGATGATTCAGAAATTTTCAGTCATAATACAAAGTGATAGCAACACGAAACAAATATTATTTGTTGCTTTCACTTTGAATGGTTTTGATTTACTTTATATTTTATTTGTTTCCATTTATTTACTTTCAAAATAAATATTCTGCATGAGTATGATAAAATTTCATTATTGTCGAATACTCTAAATTCCTCAGAAATTAAACAATTATTTGAACGAGAAACATATAAATATAGTATTATAAAAGAAAGAGTTCTCGACACCACTACTAGGTTTGTTGGAAATCTTTTCTTATTCACGAAATTCAGCTGAACATGGTGCATTTCAAAGAATGTCAGCATAAATTAGTTGTTTCGACTGGTATAGTATATTTATTTATGACACTAGTTGTTTTTTGTGATAAAAGTATATGCTATCGTTACTTTTCATACATAGAATCTAGTATAAAATAAGAGAATCATGTTACAATAAGTAATTTTCATTGCTTTTGTCCTTTTTTCTTATCATGAATATGTTACTAGGATATAAAATTAAGATGCTATTCTATTTTTTTTCTGTATTCCTAAAAGAAGTGATGATGTAGAATTTATTTATTGTATTTTAACGTGATAGAGAATAAATTTGATCTATCGTAAATAAAAGTAATATTTGCTTTGGTCAACGGTAGTCAGATTAAGGACTCTCGCGATCAAGTCTTTGTTGCTCGAAAGAATTGGAATCAATTACTAAGACAAACTATGACAAAGTTGTCATATATTATTCTATCGACCGTCAGCGTACAAAAACTCAGCAGGAAAAATAAGAAAGGACGCGACTTTGATCTTTGTCCTGTCTTGCCACCCTTCAGAAAAGCGCTATCTAGCAGAACAGCCCAAGACAGGACAAAAATTCTTGTCTAGTGCTCATCTCTGGTAACAACACTATATATATAGTTGAACATAAAAAAGTATAAGTGTGCATGTATAAAAGTGCTCTTATTAATTTGAATACATATTGCTACTGTAATACGAAGTAACATCTGGAAAATATCCAGAAACACGTCATCGTAAATAGGACATAATAGTTACTTAGAAAATGAATTTTTTCGATTTAACATTTTCATTAGTCGTGCACTTTCTTTGAGAAAGTCAGAATATGTTTTCAAACTGGACTGAAGTCTTTTGATGTCAAATATATGATTGATTGTGTCGATGTGACTAGATGTGAGGATGAATTATCATCGTTTAAGTATCATCTTGAGGATGTCGGCATGGTATGTTTGAAGGAGAGACCAAGCTTACGCTATATCGTTGTAATTCTGGAGGACTGTTGAATTCAGATTACTTCTCAACTAAAATAAATGTCTTAAGTTTCAAAGAAATGGCAAATAAAGCGACATCAGGATAAACTTTAAACGCCTACTTTCTCAAAATACTGATAGTCTCTTCAAGTCCAAGCATTTCGATTTAAAATAAGAAAAGCAATATTTAGTCAAAACAAAATAAGCTACATCGTAGAGAACTTAATGGCAAATGTTTCTATGGTATAAATAATATATTTTTAGTGAAAGTAAAGCGAACTAGAGATAAAGCATCGAGGATATCATTATATCAGCCACATCCAATATTCCATGAAACTGGTTTAGATTACATCCTGGTAGACAAAAACTTGCTCAGTTCTATTCGAGCGTTTAGTTTTGTTCATGCACGTAACGTTAGCAGGAACTTCTATGATCTTACTCTAATTTTTCTGTAGACGGAATCTTATGAAGCCAGTATGTATAATATATACATTAGCCTTGTAATTTATCTGCGAAAACTCTGTTTGCCCAACTACTTCAAATTTCAGTTCTATGCAGAAACCTATCTTTCAGCATGGTTTTAGTAATTGAAAAACTTTCTATCTTCTAGATATGCTCAAGTCCATTCATTCAGCAAGATTGGATAACGGCCACATTCAAATCTGATACCTTCCGTGTTTGGCCAATGAATATAAGAACAATAGCTAGTACTTACGCCCGATTGCTTCGTTTCTTATGTGAAGTGAGTCAATTAAACATCAACAGTGTCATAATCAACTATCTTGGCGGCTACAGGCTTGTCGACCAAGCATTGTCTTCATCGGATACTGAGGACTCAATTAAAAATATCATAAACGCCATCATCGATTTGTCAAATTCAAATTCAATCTTTTATCTAACTACTTACAATTACATAATTTCGGGTAATATGGCAATAAGCGCATTAGGTACCAATGCTGGTGTTTACATATCCTCTAACGCTTCGAGTGTTGTCTCAATACAAAGAAATTCATATCAAATTGGGAATATGCCAATTTGTTATTGTTTACCAATGAGAACTTGTTTAATACCCGCTGCTCTCTATCTAAACTCAGTGGAAGACACACGAGGAGTCTATTCCATGAATGTAAATGCTACATCGATCAAAGGTATGCGTCTAGGTTGCTATCCAATCGAGGGACTTCTTGCATCTACACTCGAATGTTATTACGATCCATCATGTCTCAAATTGCTTGTCTCAGATACCAAACCTTTTATACCGTTGAACTCGACTATTCCCAGCAGATTTAAGCCTCAAAGTACAATACAAGATTTCGTCAGACAATCGATGCTGGAAGAATTCATTTTTGACTATTTTCCCGACGTTTTATTTACACAATGTGCACCTTTGAGATGCACTTATTTTTACATACATCGCATCACATTACTAACTCTTATTACGACAATGATTGGTGTTCTCAGTGGACTAAATGCTGGTCTTCGCTTGATTATCCCATTTTTTATTAGCCTTGTTTGGACATTAAAAAAGAAATTGAACCGTCAGGTAGTCAACCAACCGTCGCAAGCGACACCCGGTAGGATCATTTCTAGCTTAATATTAGAAAAAAAATGTTTTTCAGGAGAGAGAGTTTTGAAGAAAATAATGAGCATAAATTTTTCCACTCTTTTTTTCTTTCTTTATCACAGACATCGTTGAACAAGGAAAAAGATATAAGAAAAAACAGTAAAGCAATGTTGATGGTGCTGAAGAATTCTAGAATGTATCAAAGTCCTTGACGAAACACAAATGACTGTAATCTGTTTTCGAATGCTATAAATAATATCGTGTTATTTTTGACGTAGAGAGAAATTTGCATTCAAGATACCAACGATGATGAATACCGATGTATTAATTCAATACAATTGTTATATAATCAACGTAGAGAACAAATATCTATGATATTATAATTTTGATAATTTGACAATATCATAGTTCAAGTTTATGATAATGTTTTATAGTCCACGTGAACTTAACCTTTCATTGCTGTTTTCTTTTTTTTTATTCTATGAAAATAAGTTACAAATTATACAAAGTAAAAAGTATTATATTATTTTTATTACTGTTATTATTGAAAGACACCTATACATTGAAAATAACAAAAGATAAACAGCACGGAGGAATATGATAAGAAAAGAGAATTTCAAAAGCATACATTATAAGAAAAATATAATGATTTCGTGTTGTCAAAAATGCTGGCAAAAACAACAAGGACGAGGGACGGTTTGCACCGAAAACAGCCCTAAATAAAAATCATCTCAGAACACTTTATAAAATTGAATTTCATCTTCCTCTAAGTAAGAATAAAGCATCTGAACCTCTTTCAGCCCATCTTTAGAGACCTCTCCTCGACATTTTCAACTAGGACAGAACCATTAACAATTTCGCAATCTCCCTCACAGGTTAATCGCGTTAGTTTATCATATCAAACTCCTATTCTCAGGAGAGATAGAGATTTTCAAGAGCTACAAAATGATCACAATATGTAAAGGAAAATATGCTGCGCTCGAAAATTTCCAAGGACCACACTGTGCAGGCTCTACAGAAAAACCAATGGATTTGATAGCATGGTTCTTGCGATCTTGACTGTGACTCCTGATGCCATCGCCGTGTTTTCTGTGTAGATGTAGCGTTTCAACAGCTGCAAAAAAAATAATAAAACATTCGGCTACAATTGGGTTGCTTGAAAAGCTTAGGGAGCACAGTGTCGAATATTTTTCGAGTAATCGACGGTCAGTATAGTGTGGTCAATGATGTGTTTAACAGGTATGATTTATGCTTCCCTCTCTAGTACTGATCGAAATTATGGCGCCCGTATGAGTTGTTCGTTGTACAAATGTATGCATCCATCGGCGGAGACGTTGGAAACAAACGGGTGGCCATGAAAAAGTCGAATGCATTTTCCAGCTGGGGAAAGTCGGCTGCTTGTAGTTACGCGACCACCACCAGAATCAAAGACATAAGACTTGTTCGAATTCATTTTATGCGAAATGTAATAACGATTCACATCACCCATCGCTTTTTTATTCTCTCCTCGCTATCTATAAAATAAATCTAATAAATATCTCTCTTTAAAAATATCTTCTTCACATCTCCTTCTCTTTGAAATATCTACGCTCCGAATCACTCTCTAAGGAAAATGTTTTCTCTGCATCTATCTCGCTATCTCTTATCCTCTCTCCGAATCACTCTCCACCAAACATATTCTTCCTCCTTCTCTCTCTGATCCCGTATCATATCTCTAAATATCTATATATCCAACATATTTTCCATCATTCTCCCTACCTATATATCCACCTCTACCTCAAAATCTCTGTATAACATATCTTCTATATGAATCTGTGTTTACTATCCTTCCTCTCAATCCCTAAAATCACTCTCCCATTATTGCATATCAACCATCCTGGATACATTGCTGTAGGCTTGCTTCGTTCCACATGTATAACGGTTTCATACCTATAACCTCTGCTATCACCTACTCTAATATTCACAACCGTTCTATCATCGAAGATCCAAAAACTCGTTCGCCATACGATTTCGACAATTCATTTTCTCATCACGATTCGACAGTGTGATCCGTGAGATTTTTTTAGCACAGTAAATTTTCCTTTATATCTTGTGATCATTTTGTAGCTCTTGAAAAGCTGTATCTGCATAGAAATAATGACGATGTTATCAGGAACGATACTCAAGATCGTATGAATCATACTATCCCAATAGTGGGATTTTCCGTAGAATCCGAACAGTGTGGTCCTTAAAAATTTTGGAACACAGCAAATTTTTCTTTATATTTTGTGATTATTTTGAAGGTCTTGAAAAGCTCTATCTTCACTGAAAATATGAGTTTGATTTGGTAAACCTACGTGGTTAACCTGTGAGGGAGATTGCGAAATTGATAATGCTTCTGTCCTAGTTGGAAATGTCGAGGAGAGGTCTCTAAAGATGGTCTGAAAGAGGTCCAGATGCTTTATTCTTACTTATAGGGAGATGAAATTCAGTTTTATAAAGTGTTCTGAGATGATTTTTTTATTAAGGGCCGTTTTACGTGCAAACCATCCCCTGGCCTTTTCTCACATCTATTCAAAAGGGTAATACCATTGGCTACTGTTCGTTAATCATTTTACCCTTTCGAGACAGTAGTACATAGGATGTGCTACCTATGTTCCAGTAAAGATAATGTTTGTTCCTCATTAAATTGCTAATACCTGTAAAACAACGGGTAATTACAGCTACCATGCTATGCATGCCTCTTCTCTCTTTCTATCTGTCGTATGTATAATTTTCGAATATCTCATTTTCTTATTGCTGAATATGCTAACATCACAATCGTTTTCTCTCTTACCTTGGTACTTTGTCATTAGGCTTTTATTTATTTATTTTGAGACAAATGCAATAAGTTGAAGAAAAATTCATTTTTCAATCAAAAATTAATTCTGTCCTGATGAAATTAAACGCAGGATAAGAAAACTAATAATATTGCGATAAGAGGTTAGACAAATGGAACGAAAAAGGCATGAATGAGCTCCACTGTTCAGCGAGAAAAGGATTGCATCAACAAACTTTTTCTCATTCGAGTTAAATCAATTTTATGATTGAATCTTGTATTTTAATATCCAAAATTAATTCAACGTCGTTTCATTTAGCACACAATAAAATTTAGGTTAATTGTAAATGATTTGATCAGAAGAGCAGTGCTTAACTTCGACTTTTTTATTATTGCTCTGGATAGACACTGCTGTTGTGTAAAATCATGTAGTAGATAGTCGTACTAAATTCAAATAGGCTCAAATGAAGCATAGCTATTATCTTATAATGGAGATAAAAGTAACTATTGAAACTTGATACGCTGGTATCTACCCATGTAAAAAAAAGGCGAAAAAATCAGATTTTAATCGATTGAATTTTGATGAAAAATCGATTAAAATCATACACCTTTTCATCGATTAATCACCGATTAAATATCATACAAAATCATGCTGAATAGATTCTAATCAAAAACTATTGTTATGCCGCAATTAACCGATTAAAATTGATTAAATTTGATGTTAATTACCTTTTAACCGATTAAGAATCGATTAAAAGGTGTATGATTTTCACCGATTATTCATCGCTTCGAAATCGATATATCAATGAATTCCATTTCTCTGCGAATCGAATCCGAACCGATCAGAATCCAACAAACTGAAAGCTACCCAACAGCCAGTAATATAATCAGACCTTCGATTATATTGACTCCATTAGAATTTCTTCCATCACATTCCACTCGAGCGAAAGCCGACGAATAATATAAAACTAACGCTTAAACACCAAAGAGTTCTCATATTCCTCACTCCGCACAAGGAAAAAACCAACGAAAGTAATTCAATATAGAAAACAAAGTTTCCTCATTTTCCTTTCGATAAAAGGAAAAAGAAACAATGGAAAACCAATTCAGTATAGAAAACAAAGTTTCTACATATTCCTTTCGATAAAAGGAAAAAGAAACAATCGAAAACCAATTCATTAGAGAAAACAAAGTTTCTTCATATTCCTTTCTATAAAAGGAAAAAAAGATAATCGAAAACTAATTTTTTTTATACAAAAGGAAGGTTCTTTATATTCCTTTCTATGAAAGGAACAAGAGACAATTGAAAATGAACTCATTTACCAAAACGAAGTATAACGAAATCTTTTTTTAAGAAAAGGAAACAAGCGAAAACCAATTGACTACAGAAAACAAAGTTTTTGATTTTTTTTTCCATAAAAGAGAACAGAGACATTTCAAAACTAATTCATTATACAAAACAGAGTTTCTCAATATTCTTTTCTATAAAGGGAAAAAGACAATCGAAAACTAATTAATTTTACAAAACAATTGTTTCGTAAAATACTACATGAAAGATTGCTATTAGTTCAAAAATTTTTCCTACAGTAATCAGCATTGTGTTTATGTATCATCATGTTTCTCAATGTCTTTGAATAATTTATTATTCATTTTGTTTTCACTTGAATTCTGCTATTCTGGTAAAAGTCTTATTTTACCTACTAATGCATACAATTTTAAAAGATACGCATGTTAGCAAATAAAAAACCTAATCGCTTGTGATCGAATATAATCAGTATTGGTTGTTTATAGGTGATTCTTTGATTCATTATTATAATGAATTTGAATGTGTGTTCGATTCTAGTAGATTATAATCAGCTTTATTAGATTTCTGGCGATTTGTATTTTACTCATTATAATCAGTTTTAACACTCAATCGATTTTCTTTGATTATAATCCGCATCAGATGATTTTAGAGGACTCCTAGCTTGATGATTATAATCGATTCGAAAACCTAATTGATTAGGGTAGATTAAAATCAGTATTGCTTGTTTTAAATCGAAAAAAAATCATCAACTATTGATGATAATTGATTACTGCCAAAAAGTGATTTTAATTGATTAATAAAAAATCAAAGATAATCGATTATACTAGCTATACATCGATTTTAATCAATTCTAGTGAAGAAAACGATTATAATCGGTTAAAAGTTAGTGATTCGTAATCATTTATGCAAAAAATTGAGTATAATCGTCCATTTAATCAAAAAACATCAGAATTGCTTGATTTTCATCAATTAATGACTCCTCAAATCGATTAAAATCATTGATTTGTTGATTTTTCTGCTTATTTTGTTACATGGGTAGCTTTTACTATCGACTACTTTAATCAAAGGCAACTCCTATTCCATCACTGTAAGACAAATAATATTCCTGTGTAGGTTACGGTAGAATTAACACGATTTTTCTTTATATCACTTAAACAATAACATGATTTAAAAAGTTGAAATTAAATTATGTCTATTGAATGAAGTGCACAACATTCAAACATTAGATGAAACGATTTTAGCGAATATGAAGTGTCAGAGGATAACGATTAATTTAATTTCGTTAAATTATATGGTGCATTTCTTTTTAACATTCATAACTAACGACAGATAATATGAGATAAGAGAGTAGAACAATTATAATACAGAATCGTAACACTATGTACATGAATTGTTATTGCACACGTGTTCTGCAGAATTTCAATATTTTTTCCACTGTCAGAACTGATATACATATATCCTAATTGCCAGTTTTCTATAAGATTCATATAGATTAACTTCGTTGTTTAGGATATATTATAAATTCGGTTAGATGAGGTTCAATCCGTCGTTTAAACTCGATCACCAGGTGAAAAGGAAAAAATCCATCCAATCTTCTTGTTCATGTTGTGACCATATGGTTTTCAAAAGAAGGGATTCGTTGTTCTTCTGTCGTGACTTCTCAAATAGATTCAATTATTTAGCATAAATAGATAGTTTTATGAAAAACTATTCTTCATATCTTATTTCTTTTATATTGAAAAGAGCAAAAAACATAAAGGTGAATCCGTGGGATTTCTACCACTTTGTGGAAGAAAGGTATTCTGTGCCAATGTTCTGAAAGAAAGGTTTCTTTTCGCTTTTAATAGTCTAGTTAGATGTATCATAGTCGAAAACGGTCTGAGGCAACAATTAAAACCTTTTTGAACATATAAAGTGTGGAGAACCACATCATTTTTTAGGAACACTCCACATCGATAAAGGGCAACCCATAATAACTGATGATAAATTGTTAATCATATTTTTCATATTTTTTGTTGATATAGAGAGCTGAAAATTTTATCACATGTATATCTAATCAAGATATTTTATTTCTGAAATTTTCAGCTCTCTAGCTAAAACTAATGATGAAGTACACCGACAAGACTGAAATACATGAAGTTTTGTACTTGATTTTTGCATATTTTTACTGTTAAATTATTGGAAAAATCCAGTGCAAACTTTGTGTATTTCACCATCAGTTTTAGCTAGAGAGCTGAAAATTTCAGAAATAAAAGATCTTGATTAGATATACATGTGATAAAAGTTTTAGCTCTCTATATTAACAAAAAGTATGAAAAATATGATTAACAATCTATTATAGGATACTCTTTATGTGTGTAGAGTGTTCCTAAAAAATGATGTGGTTCTCCACACTTTATATGTCCAAAAAGGTTTTAATTATTGCTTCAGACCGTTTTCGACTATGATACATCTTACTAGACTATTCAAGGCGAAAAAAATTTTTTTTTCCACAAAAGTGGTAGAAACCCCACGGATTCACCCATAAAATATTTGTCAGGACAGACAGCGCCTCCTAGGAATCTTAATATTAGAGATTTTTTCTTCTAGAGCTTGAAATTTGCTGATTTTGAAATATAGTTACTGACCTTGAGCAAGCTAATAGCATTCCGAGAGATTGCCAATCTATAAACGTCCACTATTTTAATTCGTTACAAATGGCTTGATGTAAATGTGAATAGAGAATAGAATTGATTATACATGTCATAAAGTCCAAATCCATAGTGACACACACATGATTATTTACATTTTGAATTATAATCAATATAAAAATTCGTTTGCTGCTTAATAGAATGGTATTTGAGACTTTGACTTGCAGTGCATGGAAAATATTTTATACGTAAATAATTTTCTTTCGTGATACACAATTGTCCGATTAGTATATTGATTTTAATGTCAATAGTATGAATCTCATATAGTAACGTATTCTTTTTTTCAGGAAAAAAACGACTAGCCATCCAAGAAAACTTCCTAGTGAGCCGTATTCTACATACAATTTTATTTATAGAAAAACACAGTATCTAGATGATCGTTTCAATTGTAATTTTTTTTGTTTATAGCCTTTTCAATCAAAGAGAAGCTGTTATGGCTGTGGATGAAAATCTATACATTAAATTTATTTGACTCTCATTCAAATGATTCATTCGTCATACGTCGCGAACGACAAACAACTGCTTTATACATTGCTTTACTTACTTTCACGCTAATAGTTCTAACATCGTTTGTTGGGTTTCCGCAGAAGACAATTTTTCACATTGTTAATGCACCATCAGAAAATACCTATGAGATTTTACAGGCAAAATATAATGATACACTTCAATGCCCTTGTCGTCAGAATTTTATTACTAACAGCGAAACTATGACCGTTGATATCAAGTATCATCAAATATGCTCCTCTAGTTTCATTTTACCCTTCTTTGTTGATCAACTCTTCACATTTAATGATACTGAACTATATCAAGGCGATTTTGTGAAGATGAGTGGAGTCTACTTTACACATGTCAGTACTCTTTGTCTGATATTAAGAGTTGCTAATCAACTAGGTCTAGAGACGTTCAAGCAAAATACCTTTAGTAGTACTACAAATTTACTTACAAAAAATCAATTCAATACCAAAATTGACCTGGCTATAACATCATACAAATCTTCACTTAAATATGACACTTACAAAGCATTCGAATTACTCTTTCAAGCCTTTGCAGGTACTTTCATGCTTTCTGTTGATGATAGCAGTTTCAAATTGCGAATTCTGCCAAATGGAATCGTTCAAACTGAACCCAGGATGTTGTCGAATTGCTCGTGTATTCTAGATGCGAATACGTGTTCAACTGAAGCAGGATTTTACTCCTACAATTCATCTAACAATTCATTATCATTATTATCTACAGTTGTGGGGATTCGATTAGGTTGCTCACCGATTCAATCGACATATCTCTCCACATTTGCTTGCTGGTACTCACAAGAGTGCTATCAAAATGTAAGAAACAGTTCATGATTTCGTAATATATTGACTGCACATTGTTGTACCCATCACTAATAGATTCTTGTCACCTTAACTCTCGCATTTCAACACTTATTGCTTTACGTAAATTTATGTTTCTCTCGGTATGAACTGAATATGTATGAAATTAACCTCTAAATATCTTATTTCTCTTTTGTTTCGTAACATTTTACGAAATTTTTGAAATAGTGACAATATTCAGTTCGTTGTTGTTCAGCACCAAGAGTACATAGTTAATAATAATCAGTAAACATAGAAAATATTTTGAAGTGCAAGATTAAGATAATATGACTATAAAATGAAATCAAAAGATCATGAAACTTGACTGTATACAAAATCAAAGACAGCAGTACAATGAGGGTATCTGTAAAATACGCGAACACCTGCGAACACCTCGAAAGGAAAGATAGCTTAGCTCTATTTATATAGGTAGATAGAACTCGATGAGTTATGTCCACGAACATCTGCGAACACCTACTTCGAACGGGTCCGAAAATAGAATCGAATGATACAAGTCAAAAATTTTCTTTGAACACCAGTTCCATGGAAATAAACACTCATTTCAACTATTCTTGACGCAAAAATTTTACCACTTTATCGAAATTGTGTCTAT
>CAJNSZ010002212.1:0-17146 GCA_905329745.1 Rotaria sp. Silwood2
TCGAGTGAATCTAATGAATCTAACTCGACTTTTGCCCAAAACAACCGTATATTTGAAATCAGCGCAAACTACTGGGTCGATCTATATACTTTCCAATATCTGCTGATAATTTTTATTTTCGTCCAAAAATTCGACTGGGGTCCCCCTCAGGGGTAGGCCAAAAAATTAAGTTCACTAAAACTCCCTTATGACTCTCAAAAATGAATTCTGCACGTCTAAAAACCTAACAAAACTTAGAAAAACAATTGATTAATTAATGAAAACATAGTTTAGTGAACTTAATTTTTTGACCTATCCCTGAGGGGGACCCCAGTCGAATTTTTGGACGAAAATAAAAGTTATCAGAAGATATTGGAAAGTATATAGATCGACCCAGTAGTTTGCGCTGATTTCAAATATACGGTTGTTTTGGGCAAAAGTCGAGTTAGATTCATTAGATTCACTCGATATTAGCCAAAAAAGTGCACTTTCCCTACCCCTCGACCATTGCGGTTCACATAAAATGTCTCGGACCAACTGGAAATCAGATGAATTGTATATCAGTTTGTAGTAGGGATGCACCGGTGACGATTCACCGTACACCGGTCCACCGCAGAACCGGTGGACGGTTCACCGGTGTGCGATGGAACGGTGGGACCGGTGCAGCGGTCATTTTTTTTTGTACTCCTCCGCCTGCACTACGCAGTAGATTCCAGAAATTCGAGCACTTAATTTTCTGGTAAGAGGAGATCCCTTGTCCTAATAAGATGGTCTTTGAAAATACTGAATGGAAATTTGGATGTGCCAGAGGACCAAGTCTGCAAGGGTACAGAAACCTATGGTGAAGACCGGCATATTAGTACCAGCGGATGCATTGAGCCTTACGTTGTCTAAGTAACAGTAGAAACAGATAATTAACGTAGTTTTTATAGTTCTTCATTCACAGTATTCATCTTAATAGTGATAGTTGAAGCTATATTCCTGAGTAGACGAGGTTATGACAAAAGAAACATTTCTTTCATACCTGATATCAGTGATTAGGCCAACAAAAGCACTGATTAAACAATGAAAACGTATGATAATGAGCGGTTTAACAGAAGCAGCGGCTGATGCAAGCATGGAGAGGTCTGAATAATGGGCGAGCTTTACCGTCTCACTAAGTTCTTTGTATTCTAATCGGTCATACTCGCCTATCCCTGAAGATGGAAGCCCTTTTCTTGATTTTTGAGTGTGATCGTATCGGAGACACACTTTCGGACACGAATATAATGATCAGGTTAACGATATCGCCGTTTTGAACATAAAAACCTATGGTGGTAGTCGGCGTTTCATTATCACCATGTACTGTGATACCTAAAGTGCGTGACTAATGGTAGAAATCGGCAATCACCGTGGGTTTCAACTTTTCTAACTGGCGCCATTGTTCTCGATCGTCATTATTCAAACTGTATTTTTAACTGCAGACTATTATCTTACAGAAAACATTTTTGGCGCACTAGCACAATGACAAAGCTAACAATACGATCAATGGGAGTAGGAAAGCCTGTAATAATGGAGGCTGTATCTGTCTGAGCGGTTGCTGTGAGCTGTAAAGTGTTCTATTAATGGCAGAAAAGGGCTATTATGATAGGTTCCTAGCTTGTTGTCCGAGAAACTTATTCTGACAATTATAAGAAGATGTGATCCTTGCTCTGTTGTATTGGCGAAAGCGCAGAACTACAGCACGTATTCTCATAAAAATTGGCCATTATTTCATACTTTGTGGCTTATTCGTAGACTTAGTTACGACTTAAGTATGATAAACTTTGCTTGGGAAGTAATGTAATACAACAATATGGGATTTGTCGACTAGGCATCACTGATCCGTGAGCAGGGATGCGACGGTATCGATTATTCATCGATATTTTCTTGGTTTCACTGATCTAACTACAATACCTGTAGCTATTAGCACTGGTAATCAAGCGAGCTCTATTATCAGCAATAAAATGATGTTTTAGGAAAATAATAGTATTTTATAAAGATTGACGAATGTGAATCGGGGTTGAGAGATCCAAATCTACAACCAGATTGTCCAATTGTACAATTTCCTTTCTTGACGAGTAAATCGCCCCCTGAAAGTCGTGCTCTTCTTACAAAACTTCCTCACTCCTGAAAAGCACCAACTGTCGAAAACTAAAACTTAAAATTTTCAAATAATAATTAGAGATTCGGACTTCTCGACCTCGTCTTAGTGTCGCCACCCTTTATATAACACCATGATTTTTTTAGAAAACCCTTTTTGTTCGGGAGAATCAGCTTCAGTTGATAACCATATTTCTTACCTATGGTTATTGCAGTTGAAACGTTAACCTTATCTTCGGCAGCCGTATCTATCTTTATCGTAGCTGAATCAGTAATCGTGCCCACGGTTATTGTGGTTGGATCGATAACCATCCCAAAGGTTCTCGTAGATGGACAGTAATCGTATCTAAGATTATCATTGTTGGACTGATACCTGTAGCTAAGTTTATTCTAGAGAAACAGGTAACCGGATGTATGGTATTCGTTAACGTTGCATGCCTATCCATGTGTGAGCTTTGACACATAGCTGCCTCTTCACAATGATTTCTCAGAAGGATTTCTCTCAATATAAATCTGTTTTATAGAAGAAACAAAAGACGTTTGAAGAAAACTAAGGCCTTTTACTAGAAGTATTACTCGATCATGATTTTTTGTGCGCTTTCAAATTATTGTTATCGGAATATAAACATTTTTTTCAAACCTTGTGTTTTAGTTGATGAATTCTTGTACATTAACTTCAAGTGTTCAATGCACAACTTTTTTCTGCTTGTTCTCACTATATTCTTTACTAGTATTCGAGCTTCCTGAAAGTCAAAATTTCATAATTAATTATTATTCATATCAGTAAGTACAATATATCGATCAACAAAGCTACAAGAAATCGATAGAATTTTTACAATATAGATTATATTCACACAAAGAAAAACGAAAATTATCTTTTGATACCGTTGAACATAATTATTATAGGATTCCTTCATTTGATCTATTCATAGTTACAAAAAATGAGCAAGTTGTTGTCCTAAAAATTCAGAAATAATTACAATAAAAAATTAACAGAAAGCGAAGTATGTATCAATTACATCTACAGTAAAATAAATAAATAATTCTTTTTATAAAAAAATATACACGAACATACAAAGAATAAGAAAATATACATAGAAGCAGTATATTTACATATGAATCGAAATATTGTAAAATAATTTACAATTTATCTTTCAAGAATACGGAATATGCTAGATTTTCGCCGGTAATGCGGCTCCTTTCTTTACGACCTATGAATGCAGATTGTGAAAAGGCGCTCTCACTTGGCACACTTGTAGCACAAGCTGATAGATGTATTTTGGCCAAGTGTGTCAATAATGGTAGTCGATCTTTATGTGCTTTCCAAAAAATTTTGGCAGATTGTGTTGATGGCTGTACTGCTGCATTAAACTGTTGGACGGCTAGTTTGAAGTATTTTAATTCTTCATTTATACTGATACGTTTGCTTTTTTCTTTATTGTTGCTTGTTAATATGATCTCTTCTTGACCACATGCAGCAATAAATTCGTCAAAAACAGATGGCTTCACTTCAATCTGTGCTGATAACGTTGATGAACTTGTCGAATTATCATTTGAGGATGATTCTAATGGATGAACATCATCTATTATAAGTTTTTTGATGTAATGTTCAATTTGTTGTTTTTCTCTATCATTTAGACATAAATGTGATGTTGGATCAAAATATGCAAATTTCTACAAAGAGTTATAGAAAATCATGTGAGTACATTTTTTTTAAATAGTGAGTATTCTTCATGGTAAATTGGACTGCAAAAATACTTGAGAACTAAACCTGGCAGAGCTAATATGTCAATCATTCTCTTTAGCATTTGCTCGTATAACCCACGACGAGGACTCTAACAAAGTATTGTCTATGACAGCTCTCGTTTCTTTTTTAAATGCAGTACATATGATAAAAAAATGGGTTTAGTAAATATCAACGCACTCTGTTGTCAAATATATTGAAGCTTCTTTTTTTATCATTCTTTTTCTGAGAGATCGAATGTCATACCTTACTTTCAGATAAACATTTTTCAATCGACTTGGCAAAAAGAAATAATTTTTTTCTGAGAGCATCTAATCATGTATACTGCATACAAGATAACTTCCATTTGCGCCATGCGAGCCCTTTGTTCTATATATTGAACTTATAAAGATAAAGTATATAATTTTCTAAAACATCGATCGATTTAATCTTGCGCGTAAAAAGGAACAGAGATCTGTAATTTGTATTTTAAAAAAAACAATATCAAAGTTTATAATCAACAAAAAATGGTACTTGACAAAATTGTCTTCATCCACGAACCTATAAACAAACTTGCTTTTTTGGCAAAGATTTCGATTCTCATTGAAACGTTATAAACCAAAAGAAAATATGTCCTTCATAAAGGTGACATTTAGCCTTTTTCAAGGCCAACATGGCCAACAAACGTGAAAGATTACCAATCTGGCGTCTCTAGACATAATCAATAAATCGCGTCGACTTTCTGAATTCATACCTGGATTTAGGTGCTTCTGTGAGCTAGCGAATCTCGGATGGTTCTTGAGTCCTATAGCAGTGTGTTGTAGCGTGATTGTGGTAAGTGAAGCTTTTATCGAAATACAATCAATCAAACAATTGCAGAATTAGACTTATAGCCAGCTTCACGCAGGCACTCAGTATTATACCTTTGCGGTCATCTACATCAGGTTCACAAAATATGATCTTTATAAAATAAATACATAGAATCAAGAACTTAAAAGACTTAAATGGAAGTTTTGTATTCCTTATACATGGATATATGCTCCTACAATAAATTTTAGCCCTATTAGTTTAGTCAACCACGAAATGTTCAACCTATAGTATGCCCAAAATACGATCTTTCAGAAAAAAAGATTTTTAAAAGACGAGATTTCAACATTTTGAAAATTAGCTAGCACCTAATCTCATCTAAATAAATGCGCTTATCGCATACCTTAAGTTGAGAAAAAAATCCCGACCAACTCTCAGCTTCGTTCTGTGACAATCGCTGCAAGATGCGTTTACTGACTCACAGGAGAATTAATTTTAAAGACAGGAGTAAATGTTGTTCATGTTTTATTCAATATTCAATTTAACTATGACGTCTCGGTTAAATCACGCTGAAAAACAAATCATATAGTAAATATTTTGAAGATTTCAGTAGATCATATTCTAATCGTTCAATAGACTTGAAACAATGTCAAATATGAATGGTATAATTTACTTTGGTTTGTTTCTGTACTTGATTCTGAAAGTTCCTATTCAAAAAAGTCATCTAAATCTCCGTATATGGGAATATGTTTATTCCTATCAGTTTCTACTCTAAAGTGTCTGGTATGCTTCACTTTTTGTGATCCGACCGTATCCGGATCATTTTTTCATGATTTGACTCGACTCGAGTCAGACTTTACTACTTGGTTCTAAGCTAACAAAGTTCAAAATCAAATCAGTTAATTTGAAGCGTTTTAGAATATTTAATAACAGAGCTCTATTAATCCTGACACATTGCTTCTATCCAAAACTATAATTTATGCTTAAGAATATTCGATCATCAGTTATGAAAGGTCTTAATCGACATTTAAAATTTAGAACAAGTTAATTTTATAAAGATTTATTAGAATTAATTCTACTTTTACACTTCGAACTGATGATAATCAAGTCTAGTTCAAACGCTAGTGATAACTTACTGATATAAAAAAAACTATACTCGTTAAAATCTATGTATTACTGGAGAGGCCTAAAATCGTGGTTTAATGCTTACTTGCAAATACTGAAATTGTGCAGAATCACAAAAAAAGTACTTGTTCAATTTGTCGGCTAATAATTTTTTAAAAGTTTTACTTTGTTCGCTACATTTATCATCTTTGGCACAAAAGCATTTAATTTCATTTATAGCATAATACGATAAGCCAATTGTAGCATATTCTTTTCCAGACATCATTTTAGTTGCAAGATAAAATGGTTTTAAAACAAAACGTAATACCGACAATAAATCCCAATTTTCAATTGTTAATTCAAGTTTTGCTAACTTAATTACTTGATCTTTTCGTAAATTCAATGACCATTTTTCGGTAAACAATTTGATAATTACATGTTTGAGATCAATAATAGCATCTATTAAAACAAAGGTTGAATTCCGCCTTGTCGGACAATCATTATTAACATTTTTGTTTGTCTTCATTGAGTTTTGTTCTTTACGAACAAAACGTGATATTAACGAAGATTTCTTCATCAGTTTGGCAATAGCACGACATTTTTTTAATACTTGAAGAATTAATTTTTGTGGTTGAGTTAAATCAATAAGATCTTTAATAACATTCGATCAACTATCATTGATTAATTCAATAATATCTTGTTCATTAATAAGTTCATCATCATAGAAATATGTTACTTCACTAAATTCAGTATTGGTTGTAGCATTATTATTATATGTATTAGTTTCATCAATGAAGTCAACATCATTAATGTTCCATGAATCTAAAAAAGTGTAGGATAATGAATTAAATACATTCATTTCAGAGAAATGTAAGAGAAGAGAAGATTGTTTACTATTTGTGATAGTGCTATGCACTGTTATTAAATATGTACTAGATATGAGCACAGAACAGAACAAAAAAAAGTAGCCATGTGCTTATCACTAATACATTTATATATATATACTTGTATATATGTATCAAAAAAAACTTACCATCATTTATTTCATGATCCCATTCTATATCCATGGTTTCTTGTTCACTTTCATGATCAATAACATTAGATGTTGTAGTATTGAGTGTTATAACATTTGCCAATGAATAACTAGGCCCATCAATATTATTCTTTTTTTCAGAAACCCAAAATCCTAAAGCATTTATAACCACCAAGTGAAGCCTATGAGCGTAGCACCAAATTCTAATAATATCTTCATTTAACAGCTCGCAAGCTAAAACCAAATTTTCAGCACCGTCACAGGTGATACAAATTATTTTTTCATAAACATCTAAATCAATCATGTTTTCTCTTAAAACTCTTGCAATTTCGATTGCTGTATGTCGTTCATTGAAACAAGAAAAGTCAATGAATTTAGAAACAGAATCAATAGAATTACTCATCCAATGACCTGTAATACAAAGAAACGATTCATTTTTTCGATTTGACCAGAAATCAAGTGTAATGCTCAATCAATAAACTCCTTTGAGTTCTTCTTTCAATAGTTGATGATGAAGATTGTTTAAACTTTTTAAATGTTGAACAACTTGATTTCTGTGTGGCGGTTTATAACCTAAAGAAAATCATTACATAATAAAATAGATAATAACACAATGTCTTTATAATAATAGAATAGAATTAACATTCGTTGTTTTCAATATAGGTTACACGATTATTTGAGACGTCTAAGGTAATGTATATTTATCAACAGTTAATAATGACTAATGCTGAATCAATCTATTGCGATGGGTGTAATAATATCAAGAAATGTAGTAATAACAAACCTTTTAAAAGCAGAATTGGTTAAAGTACTCATCCTTCATAGATCTATCCTAAATCAGTTCTATTCAAATCGACAGAAGCTTTCAGAATGCGTTAATTGTGTTATCGATAGACTGGTGAAGTTTTAGCCCTATGCAGCATATAAATGTGCATTAGGTCTAACAGACCGAACAGTTGTAATATGAAAGATGAGTATATTAGTCAGGAAGTAACTTAGATAGGCATCGTTTGGGTCTTCTTGGTCGACGACATGAGTGCTTTGGGTACTTCTTATTTAAAAATATTTAGCGTCAACATCATTAGAATACTGCTCGATCATGTCATCTAAAAGTAATACAAAAAAAGTTCCAAACTTTGATTCAAGGTTGTTACTCTATTACTCAGGTATATTTCTTAACAGCTAGTGTTTCATATCTGAGCATTTACTTGAAAACAATATAATAATTAGTGGAAAACAATATGAAAAAACTATTTTATTAGGCAAGATGTTACCAATCACATACATATATATACATATGCATATATGTATATCGGTGGGGTGCGCACATTAATACAAATCATTGACACGACAGGATGTTTGAAAAATGTCAACTGACAAGAATCGGAAACTGCTTATTTGGTAGATGAAAATATTTGGACGTTCTTCATTCTGTTTAGTTCATATTTTGGTTTGAAGGAACATGCTCAGATGAAAAATACCAGTTTTTAATTTTTACTCGTTAAGAAAAAAAATTCAATCTATTTTTACCCTCTCGAATAACAGCGCTATAACAAAGCAACACTCTCTTATGTGGTAATGAAAAAGCTTCATATAAAAAAAGACTGCCATATCTTGCATCTTGATGCAGCAGTCTTTTAAACAAAAGATACAAGCTACAACTAACTTCATTCGAGAATTCTAGGGTTTTCTACCAGAACGAATAAACAGAGAAAATTGAGAAAAGATCTTCGTGTTAATATAAGAAAAGCATATTTTTGAAGTAGACAATTACGGAATTTCTTTGTGATCAGTCGCCAAATAAATGGCATATCATTTATTAAAGATAGCGCCTCGTGCTATCGTTTGAATACATTTATTCGAGGTTTGGCCTTTTCTACACAAATTAACTAGCTTTTCAGAAAAGCTAACGCAAAACATCCTATACATGTCAAATCCCTACAACAAAGGATAGTGCTTAATCTTTGCGGAAAAAAACCTTCTCAAAGCGTCCCTTATATGTCATTCATGTGCATTAGCCTTCTTGGAACGTCGATTTCTTCATTTTATGCTAATCCAAAAATTAGAATGAGCTCTGAATTTTATTTTAGAGAATTATCTTCTTAGCAAGTTACATCGAGATATTTTGAAAAAAGAAGGTCTATCTGTACTAGATGCCAATAACCATCGACTGCAGAGCATTTATAGACCCCGACATCAAATTCAAAATAATTTTCTGAAACTGGTCAAAGAAATATGAGCTGTTTTAGCATCTTCAATGTTAATACATTATTCTCACAAGTATCTCGCAGAGCGATGTTTCTTTTCTAACATTATTTATTTAGTTAAAAAGAGTACTCCATACCGAAATCTTATTTACTAAAAACGAACGGTACGAAAATCAGGATATAAAAGATGGAATCTTGATATTTAAAAACATATTTGAACATGAAGTACTACTGTGTTTTTCTGTATTAATAATCTTAAAGAAGAAATATTGCTCTACACAATGCCTCTTTGAATACTGTATTAACATTAAAAATGATGAAATACCTCATACTTCTTTTACCATTTTCAGAAAATTATTTTGAACTTAATGTCCGGCTCTAGTCGCCTATTCGTCTACTCAATAAAAACTTAAGTCATGTTAATTAAATAAAACGGCTTCATCTTTCAAAAAAAAGACTAGAATAATAGAACAACTCCGAAACAATCGAACTCTTCTCGAAAAAATCAAAGGAACACTACCTTAGAAAAAAAGGAACTTACCAGGATAAAGTTTATTTATCAAAGCTGTAATACCAATTTTATTCAGGTCGTTGAATGGACGACTATCTTTAATAATTGCAACATAACATAGTTGATGGAGCTCATTTTTTAAAGCTTCTGATATTTTAGATTTTGCATGAACTGATGATGATTTTAATATAAGATCTGTTTTGTTGTGTTTAATAATAAGGTGCTGTCGAATTGTTGATGTAGAATGTGATCGACATGAACATATATAATCACACAGCAAACAAGCAGCTTCTTGATCATCATCTGATTTCTTAGCATATAGCCAGACTCTAGAGATGAACTTTCGACCACCAATATTTTGTTGTGATAATGGTGTTGGTGTTGACGTTGATATATCCGTATTGGTTTCACTTGAGTTTGGATCATTAATAGAATTCGACGTAATTAAAGAATTTGTTTGTGATGTAGTTATAATTAATTCATTATTTTGATCATTGTTGTGATCAAGTATTTTCTCGATTGGTTTCGTATTTTTCTGTGAGAGCTTTTGCTTCATGGTTTTAATGATGAGATATATATGGACTATGAATAGCAATATTAAATATACATGTTTATAAATAATTTATGAAGTTTTCTCTAAAAATCAAATAAGAAATTTTTTGTACGAAAATATTTATTCGAAAGTCTAGAAGATAATAGTATATTTAGTTCATCAATAAAATTTTTATTCGTAACAGCAATAATAAGAATAAACTTCCAATATGATTCACACGTAGATCAATACGTGTTCATTGAACCTTAAGAAGATAATCATATCTTACTCATATCGTCTATAAGTGTTACCTGTTTTATTTCCTAATTAAAAACGATTCTTCAAGAAAACAAACAGGAGCAAGAGGAAAAATAATCTTATAAAACCGTTAAATTAGTACGTTAAGTCTGTTGACGTATAATAAGCGAATAAATAACAAAAAAATAACTGAAGCAGTTTCGGTCGGCCATCAATTCAATGTAAGCAGAATGAAAAAAAAATACTGGTATCATCCAAATTAAGAATGTGAAGAAAAAAAAAACATATATGACACTAATGGTGATGAACCGTTGAATTATTATCTTCATTGAAAAGACGTTAATACGCTTACAGGTTATCATTGGCAATCTTAATCACCTTTATATCAACCTTATAAAATTAGAATTTCATAAAGTTAGATTTAACTTGAGGAAAACAATAGATTTAGAATTTCGAACCAAAAACTTATTTTGAGACTGAACTGTAAAGATTGTGTTTGTTCCATTTCGAACTTTAAATATTGAACTTGATGAGTTGAATCAAATACAATCAGTTGAATGATGAAATCTATGTCGATTCACTTCTCTAACGAGCTTTAATTTTTTTTTATTAACAAAAATAAATAGAATAAGCATAATTATAGATTGTTATTTACAATGAGCAGTATTTTATTTTTTATTAATATATTGATTTTTCTTTTTTTCTTTTGTTTTTATTGAAAATCTATATGAAATATATATAGATTGTATTACGTGTAAATACATATATAAAACAAAAACAACAGTAATACTTCATTTTCTTTTTTTTCTTGACAATACTACTAGTTCTTAATAATGATACATATTTTAAAAGATCTGCCTGTTTGCTGATGATAATAATCGTAGTATTTATAATATGAAGTAATAATAGTAATACTACAGCTTTCGGACCTTCTCGGTCCATCATCAGTAGATGGAATAATATAAGAATGCATAAACATGAATAATTAAATTAATCTTTTAAAATATGGAGTATTATTAAGAACTAGTAGTATTGTCAAGAAAAAAAAGAAAATGAATTATTACTGTTGTTTTTGTTTTATATATGTATTTACACACAATACAATCTATACATAGTTCGAATAGACTTTCAATGAAAACAAAATAAAAAAAGAAAAATCAATATATTAGTAAAAAAAAATTAGAAAAAATAAAATACTGCTCATTGTAAGTAACAATCTATAATTAAAATTTCATGTCATGTATTATTATTATTATTATATTTATAGAATAAACATAAGCCATAGATGGATTTAGCTCACATGAAAAGAACGTTTTATAATTCTGTAACAAAACATATCCTTAACGTATAGAAAAAAGGTTTATTATTAACATGATTTAATTGAATTCGATTGATTCCTAGATAAATGCAATTTATTTAGATTGTTACTATGTGTAAGAATAATAGCAATAGGTTGACTGGCTGATTTTCAATGAAATATATATTTCGACAATATACTTTTTTCATACTCAAAGCATGTCAAACATTGAATGATTTATAAAAATTAAATTTTAATTGGATTTAGAGTTTTTTTTTTATCGACGTCATCTTTCTGATGCTTTTCATCCTTATATTTTATATATCAAGACATTGATTGATTGATGAAAGTTTTTGAGAAAATTTTCTCCTTAAATATTTTTTCAAAGAATTAGAGTTTGATGTCGACAATATTTTTTAGAATAAATGTGATGCTGTGCCTCGAGCATGTCTCATAATTATAATACTGAAACTTAATGAATCCCTATGTAAAAAAATGACCTCAATAATCACAAAAAATCTGATTTTTAATCGATTGTAATCATACGATTCTTAATCAATGGTTTACACAGAAATAATCAGAAAAAAATCTGTGATTTTTTTCAATTTGATTATAATCGATTGTTTAACTCAATTTCATACCGGTTATTAGCAAATTGAAAAAATAACTGATTTGTTTGTGATTATTTCTTTGTAAACTATTGATTAAGAATGGTATGATTATAATCGATTAAAAATCAAATTTTTTTGATTATTTTTTTACATGGGTGACACTCATCCCTAAAGAAGTTAAAAGTTAAACTTGTTAATAAAGCATTATAATCGATTTTATTATATGCCTAATAACTGTTACATCTTGGACCAGACTTTTTCAAGTACAGAAAACGACAAGATTTCAAAGAGAACATTGTATTTTTCCATTCAACATTTAGAATGTCTCTGTCTTCTGAATGATAGTCCGATTTCATTTAGCATCACAATCTTTACTAAAATTGTAAGCTTTTCCCAGCAGAATGTTTTTAATTTCACCACGCATTCTACACCCAAATGGAAGATTACGTCAACTACAAATGCATAGGCATCACCAGTGATAATATCCTGTTTACTTGAATGAGCCATTCCAAGATACTTGACCATGCTTATTCCTACGACATAGCTCTTCAAAATTCTACTGAAGCTGCGCTCATAAAATTATTGTTGCAAAATGCTACGGGATTGCGACATGTTTTGGGATACAAATCAAATGCTTGAACTTCTTGAGCACGAGCGTCATGCAGTAAAGAATATTCTCGAAATTTGCATACATCCGAAAAAATCCTTCGTGAAAAAGAAAAACTCCTAGGTTTGATCACTCTCTTGGTGCAGCGTCTCTTCCGCAAAAGTTCTTGAAAAGCTACAATGATTTTACTTTTGATCACGGCTTTAATTAAGCTATTCTAAGCGAACGTGACTTACGCGAGCTTCACAAGAAACGAAGTCATACGTTCAGGATAAATCTTAAGATCGACACATGAAATAAGGCATTGATTCGGACGACTGTTCGGGTTTCTCCACGCAAAGGCTTCCAAGCACCTTCTTTAATACCAGCGAATATTAGGGAAACTTACGGTGTTGTCCTCTGCGTAAGCAACAACAGACTCCTTAGCATTAATGAGTTCGAAAAATGGTACCCACCAATCATCACCGCAGGTTCCTAATGTCATAAACGGCATTATTACTTTTCATGGCGATTCTCAAAATTGCATAACTGAGTACCCGACACGGAGGCAGATGAAAAACGTTTTTCACACGCGTGTGTGATGATGAAGTCAGTGACAGGACTGATAGGGCCATGAAAACCTACGGTGACGGTCGCCAGACGGGCACTGCCGGTTATCCTAACGCTGAATGCATCTGAAGAATGGTAGAAAGCGGTCATCTTCATAGGTTTCCGCTCTCCTTATCGGCATTACAATTCTTCATCGTAATCATTAAAACTATATCATTGAGTCAAGGACTGGGGCAGATGACAATTTTTTTCGCAGATGAGGGTGATGAAGTCAACTATAGCATCGACAGGGGGATGAACACCTACGGTGATGACCGATTGGTGGGCACTACTGGTTATAATGAGTCTCAGCGTGTCTGAATATTGATAGAAACTAACTATCACCGTAGGTTTTCGCTGTCCCAATCTTCATTGTTGGTGATAAGGATATCAGTTGAGGCCGTATTTGTAAGTTGCCTGCATAAGCAGCTTTCATATTTGGATACATTGATAATGGGAAATGTTAGTTGTATGAAAAGACTGATGTTGGTTACCATATGCATAGAGTCCGTAGCGATGAATAAGGATGCAACGGTGACAATAATTATAGATACGGTTATCGGTTCAAATCGGTTTTCACGAAAGACAGTATTTTCTAAGAAAATAAAGTTTGTCTTATACGGGCTGACAAAAGTAAATCGGGTACCGAGAATCTCAGTCTGAAGTCAGATTTTGAAATTTTTGAACTCAATCCTTTAGGTTAATAGAAGGGTTTTTAAAAAGTAAAGATTCTTTTATAAAAGGTGACGAAACTACATCAGGGCTGAGGAATTCGAATCTAGTATCAGCTTTTCGAAAGTTTGAGTTTGAACGTTCACGAAAAGATGTCTTTCTGAAAGTTATGGTTTCCTTAAAAAACTATTTCCCACGACAAAATCATTTTTCTTCACAAAAACTACTTTTTTCGAAAGAAAAATTAATATGAAAACATGGAATTCGAAATTTCGAAAAATTAATATCAGATGCGAATTCCTCGACCCTGATTTACTTTCGTCAACCTTTATTTAAAAAATCATTATTCTTTTTTAAAACTCTTCTATTAACCTAAACGATTGAGTTCAAAATTTGCAAAGGTTGATTTCAGATTGAGATTCTTCCATTCCGATTTATTTTCCTCAACCCATTTTAAAAAAACGTTATTTTCTTAGAAAATACTATCTTTCATGAAAACCGACTTAAACTGACCATCGTACCTATGGTTAGTGCAGTTGGGCTGACAACCGTAGGCAGGCTTGTCAGTATGGACAATTGAATTGATGATTGGCTAACTGATGACTGATCATCACCCTTGCATCCCCAGCCATGCAGTGATTATGGTTTAGAAACTGATTATGAAATTTGAGAAACACGATCACATATCACAGTATCCAGGTCGATAACGGTTCAGGATGCACTTCTCAACTATGGAATGAGTAGCTTCACTTTTGATAGGAATCGGATGAACCTGATTAGCTTTAATTGTAGTACGTTGTGACCGGTGCTTACGGTGCACCGTATATCGGTGGAACGGTGAACGGTGCACCGGTGCTACGGTGAACCGGTGGACCGGTGACACCGGTAAACGGTGAACCGGTGGACCGGTGACACCGGTGAACGGTGAACCGATGGCCGGTGATACCGGTGGCCACCGTCACCGTTGCATTCCTAGTTTGTAGAGCTTTCTTCACTCTATCAAATAATATATAAACAAGAGCGACTCGCGTGTAAAAAAGTTCCAAACAAGTCAAGTTAATGTTAGACGGCATGCAATTAACTCTGCTCAATAGACTCTCCCACCCTCGAGAAGCCTTACTGATGTCTAGAGCCCGTCGGGTCCAACATTTTTGGACCCGGTACCCGACCCGGACCCGCTTTATTAAACTTTTCGTGGACCCGTACCCGATCTTTAAAAAAATTTCGGAACCGGACCCGGACCCGGTAAATAGAAAATTTTTTGGACCCGAACCCTACCCGGACCCGATATTAATTGTATCTGAAACCAAAGCAATATGTAATTTGAACACGAACAATATACGGATCAAAAATTGCTTTAGACCTGGACCCGACCCGGACCCGATGAAAATTAAATTTTTGGACCCGGACCCTGCCCGGACCCGACCGGGTCCGGTTCCGGGTTCGGGTCCTACCCGACGGGCTCTACTGATGTCCTCAATAGTTTGTAAAAAATAATAGTTCTCATAAAGAATGATGCAGAATTAAATGCTCTCTCTAATAAAGATAAATTGAGCTTATCTTATTTTCAAAAAGCTGTATATTTTGGTCAAATATTGAATCATTACCAATACACTGAGGACACACTAAATGCCCTAATGATGTTTTACATCATTTTCATCTCAAAGCAATCTTTAACATAGTAAATTTTGCTTGAATCTTGTATAAAAAACTCGCCTCACTTTTCTATGAAGAATTGCCAACGAATTGCCGATGAACTCTTAGGGGCCCATTTTCCATTGCTTATACGGCCCCGTCCTTTATACTATTCAGTAGAAACCTACTGATATATAAACAGCATTCATAAACATAAAATGTCCTGAGTACTCATGCTGGAAAGTCATACTCGCTTAATGAGTATCTTCCCTAATATGGATTTCGTTCAATGAAATATATTTGAATAAATTAACAGCGAGAAATACGAGTTCACTGATCATTTTATTTATTCTTTTTGAATTTATTTCAAAAAGCTTGTGAATATTTCGGACTGATCTTCAGCCCATTATCAACACAAATGACAAATGACAAATATAGAAATTATTATATATGACTATTCATTTCATTTTGTTTTTTGTTTAATTAACATTACAATGCAAGGGGGAGAAACGTTTGTTGGTGCATTGCAATGTTAATTAAACAAAAAACAAAATGAAATGAATAGTCATATATAATAATTTCTATAGTTGTCATTTGTCATTTGTGTTGATAATGGACTGAAGATCAGTCCGAAATATTCACAAGCTTTTTGAAATAAATTCAAAAAGAATAAATAAAATGATCAATGAACTAGTATTTTCACTACGGTACGTTGATTATCAACTTCTCGTGTTTTTAGCAGATTGAGCAGAGTTGCGTTTGTCTTAACTTTATGGAATAAGTATTACACAGAATGTACTCTTTTTGTTAATCGATTATGTAAGATGGCGCTACTGGTACTAGTTTTAGTTGAATCATGTAACGAATGAATTCTTTTATGGCGTCATTTTTATTATGAGAGCAAAATGAAAAGCATCGATCACCTTAATTTTCATAAGACAACAGTTGTGTAATTAATTACTTCTAGTGGGTGAACCATTATGAAAAGAAAACAAACAAGATTTCATCATGTTGATGATGCTATTATTGAATAGTCTTTAGATATGTTGAAGTATTACGTGAGCAATTTTATATTGGGGAAATGTATGCGACTATGTTGAGGGTTGATCGGGAGTTGTTGATGATGATTCGTATTTGATTGATAATGGATAGAATTGCGGTGGTGATTGTAATGGGAAGTTGGTGAACTTGTTGTAGGTTTTTGGTGGTGACTGATGGCATTCAGGTGAGCGTGAAAATGGCGATTTACTTTGGTTATTCGGGGAAAATGGGTATAATCGTGTGTTAAAGGGAATTGTCGGAATTTAAGAACCGAAGGAGGGAATCCTGTGCTCCGGTTGGAAGGGGCGAATCTTGAATGGGTGTTTGTTGAAGTTTCTAGATGGTGTGAACTGGCAGGCGGGACTAATCGAGTATGATAGTATTTTATTTGGAGAAGAAGTGTGCTCGAAAGTGAGATTT
>CAJNSZ010002213.1:0-17139 GCA_905329745.1 Rotaria sp. Silwood2
CACAGGATCACATGCAAGTTTTCCTGGTCCAAGATTATCCAGAGACTTCCGAAGATTACGAGAGCCACTCAGGGAGCTTCTGCTCTTCCCACATCATTGCTACAACTCAGCCCTACACTGTAAAAAAGAAAAGAATGGTACGATACTAAAGCCTTGAACTGCTACGAAACCTCAAATGGTTTTGCACTATTTTTCGAAACCTAAAACGGTCTTTAAGCACATTATAAAATCTGGAAGGGTTCTGATTTTTGCAACGAAATCGGACCTATTTAAGGTTTTTCAGTCAAATAAGAAAAGCTTAGAAAATCCTTTTTCGACCACTCTCTAAAAATAGTTTTTTTACGAAACCCTCAAAAAGGTTCCGTATATGTAAAAATGTTTAAGAAACGCATCTTCAATTCTATCGAACCTTTAAAGGTTCTTCCTGTGTACCCGGGGGAAGAAGCTTGTTCTAAAAAACATTTCTTCTCGTGACGGAACTTGAAAATTGGTTTTGTCGTAAAATGCGGAAAATTTCGGAATTCACACGAAACCATCTATGGGTTCGCAGTAAACCATCAACATTTCGGTTTTACAAGGATCCATCAAAGGTTTCGCGTGAAACCCAAAAGGTCCTGCATTTTATGACGAAACCAATGTTTAAGTGCCGTCGCGAAAAAAAAGTGTTTCAGAAAAAAATTCTTCCCTTGGGTACGCGGGAAAAACCTTTAAAAGTTCGGTAGAATTGGAGATGCGTTATTTAAACGCTTTTACACATTCTTAAACGTTTTGCACATCTACGGAACTTTTTTTGAGGGTTTCGTTAAAAAACTTTTTTTTTCAGAGTGCACTCGCAATCACTGTGAGGAATGTGAAATTTTTTATGGAACCCTTTTCAAGGTTTCTATTTTCGATAAAAAGTAGTTCGATATAACATATTACTGTTGTTTGGTGTAGAAGGTTGTTACTAGGATATCGACTCAAGTGGAAACATCATTCTAATGAACTATTTTTTTGAAAAATTGAAATAACGGAATATTTACGAAACTCTAAAGGGTTTCGATTTCGTTTCAAAATTCGGAAGCATGGGTGGGTTTCGTGTGGTACCTTATTTTTTTCAGTGTAGGGCTGAGTTGTAGCAATGATGTGGGAAGAGCAGAAGCTCCCTGAGTGGCTCTCGTAATCTTCGGAAGTCTCTGGATAATCTTGGACCAGGAAAACTTGCATGTGATCCTGTGGCGGTTATATTTAACCTTCTCTGGAATTACTTGTTGATTTTCATTTGATAGATGGATTGCAACATACTATACTTACATTCGGAATTCGACTCTCTGAGAATAAGTACCACTAAAATGTTTGCAAAGAAGTTCTCTATGCAGCCGTTCAAACATCTATGATGCTTCAAGATGAGAGTTGTCTGACGCGTCATGATATCGTTTCAATAGATGTTTGGCGATCCTTGTGTTTCGTCATATTCTGGTTTAAAAGTATTGAGCAGTAGTCGGATAGTTAATATTTTTGAACAATACGATTGGTTCTATTACAGATCAATATTGGTTCTTTTAAAATCCGACATTTCCCTCAATGTCATTCTTCTGATGCGGTCGTTCATCGCTCTGGTTCTTCAGATTGCCAGAATTTCTAAAACGTGTGTTGGCGTTCATCTTCGCAGCTTTCTTCATGCCGTGGTTCCCATTTGATGCCTCTCTTGTGTCTTTAGTATGAAATATTCAATAAATGTTCCCAAGCAAAATGACTTGAGTTTGTACTTTGTTCATCTGTCGTCTCTAGCTGTCATAAAAACAACTTTAAAAATACTTCGTCATTTATATGCTTTCGGTTACAAAAGTTTTGCTCTTCAGTATCAATAAGTAGCAAAGATTGCTTCGTGGAGATTATGTATGCTACTGCTCTCGCTTATAATTTCCTTTTCTCACTAGAATTTGATCTATAAATATATTGAGTAACTTAAGCCAGAAAGAAAGACTCATGTTGCCCATTTTTCACCACAAGCCGACACCAGTAATTCGTAGCCTAGTCAACGAAATGTGCTTCCAATGCGTATACAGTCAGCGCTACGTCTTTCTATGCTTCTAGGCGTTTAATGATCGAATATTCTTCTAGGATCACTTAGTGCCAAATATGAAAGTGGTGGCCGTGGTCCAGGTACTATCAATCCTTACAAGAGTACAGCAAAAGGTGATAGTGGAGGTGCTAGTTATGGCACATATCAAATTTCAACTAGTAGGGGCACCATGAATAACTTCTTGGAATTTTTGGGAAATCATGATTCTGATATGGCAGCCAAGTTTGATGGGGAAAAGCCTGGAACAGCTACGTTCGATACCGCATGGAAGACATTGGCAAAAGAAAAGGTAACCGGTTTTATATCAAATGTACTTTCTTTTAAAACCTTATGCATTTATAGCCTGAGAAATTCGCTACCGTTCAGCATGACTTTATAAAAACGAGGTTCTATGATAAAACTTTAGCTCAAGTGTCTAACAAATACAATATTGATTTAAATCTGGATAATCGATCTCCAGTGATCAAGGATGTTATATGGAGCACATCTGTACAACATGGGCCAGGTGGTGGTGCAAAAGTCATCAACAATGCATTGAAAGGTCAAGACATCCAAACGATGACCGACAGGGAACTAATCAAGCGTATATATGGGTCCGTTGTGTAAAATATTTCACCGGAATATATATAGCCTCTTTATTTCTTTATTGTAGAGAACGAAGTGCTGACGAAGGCAAGAAGTACTTTTCAAAGAATTCAAACAAGATAAGGAAAAGTGTTGTCAATAGGTTCAAAGCAGAAAAACAAGAGGCAATGCAACGCTTGAATTGACTGTCCATTAATCTTGAGTTCTTTATCAGTTTTCTAATTTCGAGTATATATATCTCAAATAAAACCTTGATATAATCCGAAAATCGTCCATTTAGTACAGATATAGCCTGCATCTAGTTGAAAACACTACTGTGTCGTCTGTATCGTGGGTGTGGGTGTGGGTGTGTGTATGGATGTGGGTGTGGATTTGGGTGTGGGGCGTGTGGGTGTGGGGTGTGGGTGTGGGTGTGGGTTGGGGTGTGGGTGTGGGTGTGGGTGTGGGTGTGGGTGTAGGCGTGGCTGTGGATTTGGATGGGTTGTGGGTGTGTTCTTCGTTACTACAGCCCACACCCATACCCACATCTACACTCAGACCCACCCACACGCGCACCTACCTACACACACACACCCCACATCCACACTCACACCCTTCTGTGTTTTGGTAAAAAAAGCTTTCTATCTGTCAAAGAAGTGGGAAAGATGGATGAACATTACGACATACCTGTTCGTATTACACTTACCACTTGTTGCGGCAAAAGTTCAGAAAAATAATCGAGGGTGTGGGTGTGGGTGTGGGTGTGGGTGTGGGTGTGGGTGTGGTTGTGGATGTGGATGGGTGTAGGTGTAGGTGTAGATGTGGGTGTGGAGTGTATATGAGGGAAACAGAGAAGCACATCCACGCCCACACTCATACCCACACTCTACACCCACACCTCAGACCCACACCCAAACCCACAGTCACAGCCACAGCCACAGCCACACCCACCCACATCCACACCTGTGGCCCATATCTGAAAACCAGGAAACCACTCAGGACACATTTCATAAATAGAACAAGAATCTTGATTAAAATCAGGACATTTCAAGTCTTATCATAGTACGGTTGTTCAGGATGACAACTGCACAAGAGTATCTCAATCCATAATACTTCATGCAAACTGGGTGTGCGCGTGCATGCGGGTCTATTCAAAATGTAATGCACCCACATCCAAAAGAGGAAAGAATAAGAAGAAAAAAGAGAGGATGAAGGCAGAATAACTAACTGAATAATACGCGAGCAGACCTCTTTTGCACGTACATTTAAAAAGGAATGCATTTATATTTGTTTCTCTTCAAACATTATTTGCCAGTAATGATCATAAATCAAGTGTTTGACAAAAAGTCCTGTCTATTAACTCTTATATCTAACAGCTTCGTAGTGTTCCTTAAGATGAAATATTCCGAAATTGAATTCTGTAAGATATAAAGAAATTGGAACAAAGTTGTTCTATTTGTAATGATTTTTAAAGTATTTTCTATTTTCAGAATTGGTGCATAATACTGGAAAATTATAGCTGATAATATAAAATGGTCAATCTACTATCTTCTTGTACTTTGGCTATTCTTTTGACCACCGGTTTTTTATTTGTTCATTTTGTAAAATGTGATATCGATTGGATTGCAAATTAGGTCATGTCTTGCGATATCATTAATAATGACCTTTCTAATGCTCGAACTTCATTAGAAGCTTGTTTTGCGAAATGTGATGCTATTGTGGGATGCACTCATTTTACTTGATCTAACTTTAATGGTGGAAGTTGTTGAATGAAAAAGGGACTTGTGTATAGAGAAGATGCATTTCCGACTAGTGGTACAACGATGGCCTGTGGTGCAATGATAGACAACTAGAACGGATCTGTGACTAGTACCACTAGTGCATAAGTCATCGATTCTGATACAAACAAAGCCGGATTGCCATCTTTTTCGCTGTTAGTGCTATTTGTTCATACTAGAAATAAACTATAATATATCTTTTTACTAATATTCTTAAATAAACGAGGAATGGAGAGCGAAGCCAGTAGAATACAAATCCATAGCATATATTTCTTGAGGGTATGAGGATGAGAGTAATTGTTTTCTCTGCCTTTTCACCCCGCCTATATTTGCCCAATCCGAATTGTGCCTCCCGTTCTCGGATTCTTTCATTTCTATGAGTACTTGAGTTTCTACAGTTCGTTATTGCTATATATTATCATCTGTTAAAATTTGATTTCTGAAGTCATCTTGAGTTTAATTTTCGAGGAATTTGGTCACTTCTGTGAAGATTAGAAATAAGAAACGCTTGCATCTTGCAAATAAGCAATTTTAATCGAATGAAATATAAGATGACTAGTGCATTAGTGATAATTAGTCATAAACAAAAACCTGATTTTATTGTCGCACATTGACGATATCGGTTACACGTAAGTCGAAATTAATAAGAGATTATGGTATTTCCGCAGGAGCTAGGAAAAAAGCTATATAACTAGACGGATCTCATTTTTTCACATTGTGAATTCAGATTTGTTTGGAAAAAAATATTCGATATGCAAAACAAACTAGTTTTTCAAGTCGGCCTCATCCTAGCGGTGATCATTTGTGCTTGTACGTATTAAAAAGTTTGCATTTAGACTGTGCTTTTAAGAGTCCAATTAAGCTCCTAGTTCGACTGTTTTTGACTTTCGTTACCGAAGTATCCATTTATATTCTCTTTACTTTGTTTTAATTTATTTTATTCTGATGTCTCAACTATCGTGTACATGGGAAGCATTCTGAAATTTTGAGCCTAAAGGACATTTTTCTCTACTCATCGAGAACTCATTTATCCGTCCAAAATGTTCCAAGATTTTTTGTGAAATCATTCTTCAAAAATCTCGATGTTGGAAGTGATATTTTCTTACAACTGTTTTATTCTGATGAATAGTGACAAATACTATAGAGAGAACTGTGTCGATTTCTGTGTGCAATTGTGTGCAATGGAAGAATGAATATAAGAAACCGTGCTTCACATGCATCTTCCTCGTCCTTTTTATAGGACGAGAAAAAAGTGCTCTATTACACATAGAAAGAATGGGATGAAATATGAGTGAGCATGCAAGTGTTAATGTTGTTTCTAAGGACAAAGCACCACGAGAAGGCAAATGTCAAAGCAAGGGAAAAACTGAAAGAGTGCCAATGCATGCGGAGGCGAGACATGCACGGAAAAGGTCAGAATAGTCGTATGAAGGGGATGTATAGCTGTTAATATCGTTACATTACTGTCTGGATACCTTTGCAACAAATATATTAATTTACGTTCAGAAACGGAAAAGTAAAACTGACTTGCAAAAAATGATCAAAATCATGAAAGAATAGCCGAGAATTGAAAAAAACGGAAAGAACTTTTCTCACTTTCGCAGCCATCCGAAAAAAGGAACAAAAAGCAAAAAAGAACATTTAATGAATTCTGATCGTTTCTATTTCTATGTACCTACTCAATCAGATAGTAATATTATAGTCAGATACTACCCAAATAGATGAGACTATTTTTCTAATGTTTTCCCATTTTCAAATACTTACATAAGCAGTTGCACAAAAATCTCTGCGAAAAATTTGAAGGTTTCGTTCCTGTTTTTCTCTTTTAAGTCATATTCAACCTATATTGATAACATACGAGTTTTGTCGGATCTATAGTACTATTGTGCTGGTAGTTTTTAGTTTTGTTCGGACGAAAACTGTAAGGCTCTTTTTTTTCTCTTTTTTTTACAGTATCGGTGGGATGCCAGAAAAAGTCTGTTTTGAAGATTTTGACTGCAATACTGTGTGTTGCGCCCGTTCATGCTGCTTCCAGGACATTTGTCGCCCACGATTACGGGGAAAAAGCAATGGAAAAAATAACGGGTAAAGTTGTGAACCCTTATGTCTATGATCTCGATCCACGAATTGTTATCCAGCAGAACTTGAATCAGAAAGGATTGGTAGTGATGGAAGGAAAACTCACAAAACCATTCACGGATGACCATGTAAAGCTCTCAGTCAAGTATCAGGATGACCAAGGAAATTGGATAACAGGCTGGTGTAAGACACTCTATTCTTACAATCAATACAATGAAAATGTAAAAGCTGCATTTGAACTACCCGCATCTGCCTTAAGTTCTTACAATGTAAAGGTCGAACTAAGCTCTGATACCGACCTTAGAAACTTCAACAGTGTTGTTTGGGACAAAACCATCTTTCATTTCAAGCTCGGTGATTATACAGCAGCTAATTGTGATCTGGATGAAAATGAATATACAATATTGCTGACTCCTAAAAAGGAAGGAACTTTAATTACTGATACAAACGGACTGGTTACAGGAGTTAAGGATAGAGTAACTTCTGCACATTCCTGGAATAGACTCAATACAGGCTATTCATTGGATAATAAGAAGGACAATATTACTTTTTCTCCTAAAAATCCTGCAGCATTACTTATCGACACCAATGGTGCAAAATCCATAAAAATGATAAATCAGGGAGAAATAAGTGATACATTAGGCTCCACTCCTGAATTTATTTACAATGTCGGCCCAGGACATCCGAATCCGTATTTATACAGCTATGAAGATCCTGTATATATGTTTGCAGGAAAATTTTCAGTAAACGGATTTTTTATAAAATTCAGCCAGTGGCCTGGTGATTCAAACGGTCCCGGATATCATAACTTTAAAAATCCTAACAGTCTCCAGAGTAGATATTTCAATTTATATAACACTATAAATGAAAAATTATCAGACTTTATCAGCGATCAGGAACCTGTAGTATTCGTATCGAGTATGACCACAGGTTTCAGGGTTTATAAAAACGATGGAACTTTTATAAATCTGACAGGCTCAAGCAATTATGGGTCATTATTTTTTGGCTACGGTAATGATCAGGGTGGCGGCCGCAGAGGACCTGGATCAGAAAACCTTATCATTTCAAATACTTCTGAAATGACATTATATGGTATGGGCGCATTGCGAAACGACTTCGTAAATTTTACTCCCGGCTATCCATCTATCCGGTCAATGGAAGATATTGAAAAAGAAATTTCTAAATTCATTAAATATTCCGGTATTTTCGGAAACTCTACAGCGTATGATGATACTTCGGAATGTGCTTCCGGATGTTTTGCAGCAAATCCTGGAGCCGTTCCAGATTGCGTTGTAGTAGATTGGACAAAAGCACCGAACAGCTATATTTTCACAGGGAAAGATAAAAACGGCAGCGAAGTTGACGGTCTTTACATTCCTGTAAAAAAAGCCTATGAAATGTGGTCTAAGGGTGGTGAGTTCATGAAAGATGATAATGGAAATTACACTCCTATCCCATCAGGAACAGCTAAAGCAGGATTATATTGGGAAGACGAGCCAGGACTAATTAAATCTGTAGCTTTAGAAGGAACAGGTGAAAATGCTAAGATTAAAGTTTTAGTTAATAAACTTGAAGAAGGAAACGCAGTAGTTTCATATAGAGTAAACGATAAAATTTATTGGACATGGCATGTTTGGATAACAGATGACCCAACTATAAACGGAAGCACCTATCATCATGGTTTCGAAGAAGATAAAAATGGACTCCCTGTGACAGATTGGAAATGGATGGACAGAAACCTTGGGGCAACAAGCGCGAACTTCCTGGGTAACGATTGGCATAAATCTCAGGGATTACAATATCAATGGGGAAGAAAAGACCCTTTTCCTGCTCTTATGCACAAAGATGGCACCATGTATGAAATTTCAGGAGAAGTTGGAAACATAAGAAATGTAGCAGCCGTTTATACCACAGGATCTACTTCCGCATTGCCTGTAAAATATAGAGGAAACTTATATCCGCAAGACAATACAGGATTTGATACGCCAAATGGAAATATTCGTTATTCTGTTCAAAATCCAATTCACATGATCATTCCGCCGCTTTATGTTAAAAAATATAATGAGACGGTGAATAATAATGAAGAAGATATGTTTGTTCAAAACAGTGCCAATACATGGTATCATCAAAGACGTACAACATGGTTCTCTAAACAGAAATATAGAAATGAATTCAGCACAGATGCTTCAAAAAATGTTGCCTGGGATCTTTGGGGAGATACACGGGGAGGCAAAATAAGTGACTTAAATAACCCTGCGCTAGCAAAAGAAAGTAAGCGTTACGCAATGAAATCACATTATGACCCTTGTCCGTGCAACTGGAGAACTCCATCATATTATGACAATATCGGCAGCCCTTATAATGACAATAATGCTTCCCCTTGGGGAAGAATCGGCGGGGCTAATGATGTAGATACTTTCACATCTAATCCGGCAACTTCAAGTACTAGATTCCCAGGAATAAAGATATATCCTGGATTGGGTTACGACTTCACAGGAGTTTCTGGCCGTAACTTAGGGCTGATTCCAATCAATGGAAACTATGAATATTATCCTAATTATGTAACTATTAACCGCGTAACAACATCCGGATTAGTTACACCTAAGATCGTATATCAGGACGGTTCATCAGACGGCGCATTGGGCTCATCTACATTCTCAGTGGGAGCATCCGGAGGCGGGCCCTGGTATGGACCAAGAGGGTTTGGATATATTTCAGATCCTGGGAACGTAAAAGAAACAGCAAATAATTTCGGATGGTACACAATGAATTCCCTTTCTCATGACGGCAATACTCATGAAACAGCTGGAATAAGATGTATTAAGGATCCTAATAACGATTATATGCCTGCTGTTTTTGAAACGGAATTCATCAGCACACCAAATGAAGAATATCCATTAGCAACTTTGAAAAACTGGGCAAAAGATCCGAACAGCTATGTGGAATATACTAATAGCTCAGTGACAACAGCAAGTCCGACAGATAAAGACCGCATTGTTGATATTCCTTTACGTAAAGCGTATGCAATATATAAATTACATCTAAGTACAACAGAGGAATATCCTCAAGGAAATATTAAATCAAGCTCTGTAGTATGGACTACCAATATAGGTCTGATACAAAATATGGAGATCATAGATGGAAATAAAGAAACAGCTAAACTTAGAACTACTTTAAATGAAAATCAATTTGGTAATGCTCTTGTCGCTTTCCATTTAGGAAACTCCGGTCAGTGGGCAAACGGCAAAATGCAAGATCCTATTATTTGGAGCTGGCATATCTGGGCTCCTGAAACAGTTGTAGGATCACTAGATTACGAAACTGAAACTTCAGCAAACGGAGGCATTGTAGATATTGCCAATTCAGCATTTGTAAATCCTGTGAAAAGTATTGGAGTTCCGTTGAAAACCACCTTTATGGATAGAGATCTGGGAGCTTTAATGATATTCCCAGAAGAGGCTACAAGCGGTGGTGCATCATCAATCTATAGCTATGTTCCTCAGATCAGTAAAAGTGGAGGCCTGCATTTCCAATGGGGAAGAAAGGATCCTCTGCCTGTTTTCTTCAATGCTGGTGGCCATTATTATTTTGGAACAGCAGTAGGCAGCCAAGGAAGCATTTATCAAAACTTGAACAGATATACAATCCGCATGCAAAGCGGGCCGATCAGTAATGGGATAATTCCTTATTCAGGAGTTATTGACAACACTAATTATATGGCCAATTACTCTAAAGAATTTTCAACTGATTATTCTTCAGTGTTTTCATCTACAGATTCTAAGAAGAATAAAATTAAGAAAGTATTGATGTATTCTGTAAACAATCCGCTATACTTCTTATACCAAAATTCTTCTACGGAAACAAACCAGTTTAAAAAAGTACGAGATTGGGTATCTGATGAAAATGGCCAGTTTACAGACAGATGGGGACACGGTACAGAAAAATCACCTTTTGACCCATGTCCTGAAGGATGGAGAATTCCTGATGCTTTCTATGCAGACACGCACTCTACACTGCCTCAGTTAAGCAATTTCTATTCTTACTGGCCATTATCTCACGGTAAGAATCCTTGGTATTATAATGGTTATCAGGCTTCCGGTACAGGACAATACGGATTAGCACCTTCAAGTGTACATCACGTTAAAAGAGATGCTTATTCACCTGCAAACAAATTCTATCCGGGAAGCAGATCTATAATTCATAACTATCCTGCCACCAGATTTGGGTTTGTTTTCAACGATAACAGATATAAAATTGGCAGTTATCCAAATAATGGGATTCGAGGCTTTGAAGGAGGAAAAGATCTAACCATGACTACAGCTGACGGGCCTCTTAGATTAAGATTTAGTATCTCGGGAGTTTGGACAGCTTCACCTACTGACGTGTATTCAGGTACAGCTATTGGACTGCATTTCAATATAGAATCCTCGGCCGAGTTCAATATGCAGACAGGATATCCTTATTATCCACAAGCAGCAATGTCTTGCCGTTGTGCAAAAATCAAGTACGATGGCAACAGAAATGAAATTGGAAGATATGAACCTGCCGCTATCGAAGTTCCGAAGAGCCCTATGGCAAAAGCCGTAAATGTTTTCGAAAACAGATCGATCTATTTATCTTAACGAAGAAAACAAATCAATCTGCTATTCTCAACTTTTGCTTTTCAGCAACCAATGTAGCAGTCGAAAATAAAATAAAAATTATATTTAAATTTAAAAGAATTAAAAATAATAATGCAGAGTTAATATTTCGCCGACGAGTTTCGTGTTATTTATTTAATAATTAAACACTCCTCCGGGCTCTGCATTAATAAAAACATATAATAAGCAATAAGTAAGCATTCACAGTGGATAAAAATATAAGAAGAAGATAATTAAAAAGCAATTAAAGAATAATTGAAAAAATACTCTACATGAAGCCAAAAGGAAAAACGAACACGAGGACAATATGAGACAACAGATAGATAAACGAAACATAACAAAAGTACAACGGATAGCTAACGAAAAACTGATAAATAAAATAAGGTAAAATAAAATTATTGGTGGTCTTGTTTATTTCAATTCATTTTCACGAAAGCTTAAGTCAAGTTGAGAAACAGAATCAATTAAACCATTTGCAAATGAATCTAATATTGAATGAAATGTACATACAAGTACAACATAAAGTTTCATGTTGAGAAATTCAAATATAACATAAGACCAAAATATTGTAAATAATAGCTATAATTTAAAAGTTAAACGATGTATATTTGATTCAATTTGTTGGTTATTAAAACGTTTTGATGGTATTTCAAATTGATGATTAATATAAAATTCTTTTTAAACGATTTTCTTTTTCATCCCAACAATTATTGAGCCGTTAACCAACAGCTTCGTCAGTTTCAGGTATACTATTTATCTTATGATGACGTTTTTAAGATTAAATAAAATAAAATAAAAAGTAAAAAAATAATCGGATAGCTGACCAAAATACGAATAATTATCAATTGCAGGAGTTGTACGAATACCTAGTGAAATATTAAGTTAAATTTGCATAACATAAATATATGAAGTCCAAATAAAAAATGGATTGAAATTAAAAACAAGTAGAATGAGTCGTTTTAATTCAAATAAAATAAAATAAGATAGCTGGTAGACATTAGTAAACCGTATATCTTTTCGAGCTGTTGGTATAAGTCCTGTAGGGTGTGGGTGTGGGTGTGGGTTGTGTGGATGTGAGTTGTGTGGGTGTGCGTGGGGCTGGGTGTGAATGTGGGTGGGTGTGGGTCTGGATCTGGGTCGGGGTCTGGGTGTGCCTCTGGCTGTGGGTGTGGGTATGAGTGTGAGTGGATATGTGAATGTGGGTTTCGATGTGGGTTGTGTGGGTCTTCGTGGGGCTGGGTGTGAATACGGGTGTGGGTGTAGGTGTGGTTGTGAGTTGTGTGTATATGGGTGGTGTTGGATGGGTGTGGGGTGGGTGTGGGCGTGGGCGTGGGCGTGGGCGTGGGCGTGGGCGTGGGCGTGGGCGTGGGTGGGGTTTGTGTGAATGTATGTGTAAGAAGTAGTTAAACAGCTTTACACGCACACCCACATCTCAAATTGTTGAAGCAAGCATAATGACATAGCAACACTCAATTTAGAAATATAATTAATAATAGGAATAGATATCATGTAAATTATAAAAGTTATTATCATTCTGAATGTGATACAATAAACGTGTTAGTGTAGAATCGTAGGATTTTACCAAAACTGTAGTTACGGCCGGCTCTTACGACTTTTCTGCTTTCTGTATTCTCCAGCAGTAATTGAAGGATGAAGCTTCGGATACGTGCTACTGTAGCAACTATTCAAGCAGGAAATCTCAACATCATCACGAGGATTATGAAAAAACACTATTGACTGGCGACGATTGTTATAACCATCAGCAGGATTGGCGACTCGATGCAGTGTTGAGACCCATTTATTGTTAGTCCACCGTTGCATCATATCTCCAATATTTACCACGAAACTATCAATTGGTGCCTTTACATCGATCCACTGTGCACTACGATTGTACACCTGGAGACCAGAGGAGTCCGGTCGAACTATTGTGAGGGTGCCGTAATCAGTATGTTCACCAGATCGCAACTGCTGAGGTAAAGGCGAACCTTCCAATGCTGGATAGTTAAGTAAACGTAACACAGCATTTGGAGGTGTAATATATTCGTCGAAATAATCCGTCGGCAGATTAAGTGCAAGAGCAAAAATCCGCATAATAATGAATGCAAGCTTCACCATTCTATCGAAATAATCTATACAAGTTGCTTTGAAATCCACTAAATCAGGCCATTTGTTTTGTGCTTCCCGAGAATTGACATTAAATGACTCTTTGAGATCACCAGGAGTATTTACTTCCATTGTAGCTGCCAGGTTTTCTCGCTCCATTGGTAAGTAACCGCAACCTGAGCCTTCCAAAAGCATCTTTTGCTCCAGTGGCAAATCAAACAACTGCTGTGCAATCGAAAAGACCTGCTCAACTGTTTTCATCGGTATCCCATGCCCAGTGATGACGAAGAAGCCGATTTTTTCACAAGCATTTCGTACTTCAGCCACGACTTCATTTCTCTCAGTTTCGGATGCCACACTGTTGATAAATGGAGCTATGCTTACCAGAGGAATCGTTGCAATGACGGCTGTAGCCATTTAATATATCTTCTGATTACTTGAGAACCGATTGAAGAAACAGTAATATTTATGCACTCACAGATGAAGTTGTCACAACTAATTAGATCGGCACTATTGTAACCAGTGTATTTAGTCAATATCGTTATTCGACGCAAATCAGTGTCGTCTCACATTCTTCATTTATCGTGGAGTATTTATATGCAGCAGTCTACAACCTATGACACAAGAAAGTAGGACAATTCTGAAATCAATTAAATGCCGTCACAATAAGTGGTAGCTTTTCATTTTATTTCGTCGTGATGTCTGACAAAAGCGTTGGTTTTATCTCTCTTTGCTCGTTGCCTTTTTGTCATCAAAAAGTTGTAAAAAGTTCTAATGAATTGATGCATCATTACCAACACAAAACGGTGATACGAAAATAAAGGCATGATCTAGGTATCAAATCGTCTGGCAGGCTCTTTTCTTTTTCTTTTTACTTATCTTGACAGTTTATAGAATGATTCATTAAGCTAACATATTCGCCTTGATATCGATTAACCAAGTGGGCTTAGTAGCCTACTAAATAGAATTTTCTAAAACAGATGCATTGATTTTTCTTCGTTTTTCGTGACGCTTTATGTACATGTATTTTCTTAGCTACTGCAATCAAAAATGAAGTAAAATGGCTTAAACTTAAACGTAATTAGTCATGAATTCAATTAAATACGCATTAAGCGGAGAATTCGTGAATTAGAAGTCGTAACGAAGGACATTGTTCTTTTGTCAAGATAGACAACAACGAATGATTTTTGTTACAATTTATTAACATTTCATTTTTTTTTTCTCTTTTGATACCAAAACGAAGCAAGATGACGCATAAACCATGTTTATGGCAAAGTAAGGATATCTGACGAATCATGACAAACAATCGAGGTGAAAAGAGACAAAAGAAAAAAATTGACACTATCTGATCAATCGACTTTTTCGTCCGACTTTGTTCTAAAATTTCTTTTCAACATATGATCATGTCGCATTAGTTAAGTCGTCTTCTTCCAACCTCCGATAACAAAAATGGTAAAGCAGGTGCTTTTGTTACAAAACATGGCGAAACAGCGATATAGACCGGAAATTATCTTTGCGCATTGTACCATATTGGCATCTTCTCATCTCTACTTTGTCATGCTTTATTGATTCTTAGATATAAGTGTCTCAACATGAGTAATGAATACATTATTCAGTCGATTTACACGAAAAAGACGCTTTAGTGGTGAAATTGTTCAGAGTTACCACACGTATTGAACTCACATATTATAATAGTTTTGCTCGAAATAGAGGGGTGACTTTTACGTCGATAAGTATGGCAGCTTCACTTTTTCTACAACTAGTAGCCGATTTAGTACGAGCATTATTTTTTTAAGATACAATAGCTGTTCGAGGGTTCAAATATACTCCTTAAAATCCTTCACATAATCATTGAAATAGTCCGCCACGAAAAGAATCATTGTATCTCTAGTTATTATTTACACATAATCGAATAAACAAATATTAGAGAATTCATAGAGTCCACTTATACTTTTTTTCTTTTGCTAGATCAAAGGTGATATCGGCTACGGGTATACACATAGGCAGCATCCTCTTTCGAACTGTATTACATTAGTGACACATCTACATTGATTTTTTAAGCAAGAGTTCTGTTTCGTCCAAGCTTGTCAAAAACGAAGCTCCAAAGCGCTGATATCAGTTCCGATCTAGGGGTGGCACTTTATCTTTAATTGATAAAGTAAAGTAAAGTGAAGCATCTCTAACTCTTATCGAACAAGTAAGATATAGTAAAATAAGAAAACATAAAGCATGTAGGTGATGGTTATTCATTTAGTGGTTTATTATTGCACATTAAACACACTATAATACATCAAAAGTTGTGTCAAATTACGGATCGGAGGCTTCGAAAAGTTTAAATCTGATTTTATTACTTTGGAAGTCAGTATAGAAGTGTGGATATTCTTCATAATTCTGTATTCCGTGTGATCACAACTCAACTTTTGAAACTTGAGATTCTACTTAGGTATCGAAAAAAATTTTCTCGTTTTCCAGTCACAAATCTTTATAATTTAACAGCACCAAGTGTAGAGAATACAAATATCTCATTTATTTTTAGAAAATAGCATGACAGTTGAGCCTCCGATATTTGAGGGCCAATAGTTGAATCTACAAACTAGAACCCTAGGCATTTAAGTGTCTTCACGGTCGAGACTGTGGCCTTTTGAGCCTCTTCACATTTCAAGTCAAAACATTAACTAAATGAAGTATTTATTACACCTAGGGTGTACGATGTAAACAATCATTGGGTGTAAATGCCGATGTGAATGCGAACTGTGGATGTAGGATGTTGGTGTGAATATGAACTGTTGGTAAGAGTGGCTGTGTTTTATTTAAGCTTTTTTCTCTGGAGGAGCGATTTGCAATTTTGGTGGAGCGAAATATTGTTTCAGGAGGGCAAGCATATAGTTCGTCCGGCGATGATCGCGAGTTTCAGGGGAAAGAACTCGATTTTCGTGTGAGCACTGTCCCTTTGAGCAACCCTTGGAGAAAAGAAAACGTACCCGCATTCTCACATTAGGGAAGTACCGAGATCGAATCTCTCGATCTTGGTTTAGTCTCATTCCCAGTCAGTCTCAGCTAAGAATGAACGAGACTGATAATCTCAATTCAGTCTCGGTCTCAGTACATCTCTGTTCTTTGCCTTATCTACACCTGCATAGCCACACTTATAATTAATTCAAGAATACTTCTCCCAATGGTTTCAAACAAGGATGTAGGTGTGCGTGCAGGTGTGTGGCTTTATGGATGGATGTCACTACACATCGGTGGGAGTTTAGATATGGGTCTGTAACTCGTCTTGTCTTCTGAGGAAACTCACACTCTACATCGACCCTACTCTCCCACCCGGATCCACTCCGTTCGTTGAGTGCATGAGAACGAAGATTTCTTCTTGAATATTAATCGTCTTCTTGTCTTTCGGCGAATTTTTGACTCCTGCTGCTTAATTTTTATCAAGAGAGTGCTTATCTAAAGAGGTATTGAAGAAAGAAGACGATGTGGACAGAAATAAAATAGATGGTGTTATCATATTCCAACAGCATGAACTAAGTCATTTGAAAAAAGAAACGTACGGTGTAATAAGTAAAGGTGTGAGTGTGAATGTGAGTGGGTGAGTGGCTGTGAGTATGGATATGCAGGTGTAGATGTTTGAGTATGGGTCCTCTGCTCATTCAGATTTACCCACATTCCCACATCTACATCCACACCCATAGCCTTATTTAAAATCATTGGAATATGTACTCTTGAACTAATTATACGTGTGGCTCTACAGGTGTTAGTGAGGTGTGGAACAGGGACGTACCGAGACCAAGGCTGAGGGTGTGGGGTGTGGGTGTGGGTGTGGGTGTGGGTGTGGGTGTGGGTGTGGGAAGTGGGTGTGGGTGTGGGTGTGGGTGTGGGTGTGGGTGTGGGTGTGGGTGTGGGTGTGGGT
>CAJNSZ010002214.1:0-17111 GCA_905329745.1 Rotaria sp. Silwood2
AACAAAAGCATTGATAAATGTTGATTTACCTACACCAGATTCGCCTAGAAGAAGAACATTAATAAAATTAGAAGTTGATTGCGATGGGACGTCATCGGCACGATGTTCCATTGGTGAACTCAATGAGTCTGTATTGTTGTTTGACTGCTCTTTTGGTGATTGTGCAGTTTCTGAAATACGTGATGGCGATGTATTGGATAAGCTGGTCTGTTTTGGTTCCTTTTTCAACTCTTTATTTGGTGCAGAACCATCCTTTTCCTTTGTTAATCCTGCTGATTTTAATCGTGTTTCTTTTTTCTCGATGCTGTTCAACAGTTTATTATCTATAAGTGAAGCCTCGGTGTCATTTTGCTCCAAATTTCTAGCAGGATATTGATCATTTGGAGCTACCTGAAACCGATTCGTTGAGATTTCCATCGTATTTCTCAACGATTCATCAGTTTTTTCGCTTATTGATGACGTTCTGGGTGCATTCGTTTGCTTTTGCTCCTTTGTTGACCCTTCATTTGATGCAGAAACGTGGTTTTTATTTGACGATATTTGCGATTTCAATGGTATGGTTGGTCTGTCGATGTTGTTAAGTTGTTTATTTGAAATACTTGTATCTTCGCTATCCTTTTGTTCGAGATCACTAGAGTAGTTTTTATTTTCTGGAAATATTTGAGATCGGTTTGCAGGAAGATTAGCTTCGTCTTGGAATAATTCATCAGATATTTTCTTGAGAATTGCCGTACCTTCTTCATGCGACCAAATTCCGGCCCGCACATTAACAACCAACTTACGAATTCGTTCAATGTCTGGTTGATTTGTTGTCTGCGTATTCTTTTTTGCTAATTTTTTCGTTTCAGATGATAAGTAAAGTAAACATTCTTTAATCTTTTTTTGGAATGAGGGTTTAAGTAAAATAAATTCGCGTTTTTTGGTAGAAACATTAGGGTAAAACCATTTGATGTCATGAAGACTATATTCCAATGGAAGTTGACAACGAATATGTGGCTTTTTTCTAGTTATTAATTCGTATATTCTAGCTAAGTCGTTCGTTTCCATTAGATCAAGTATATTCGAAAAGACTTGGGTAACCTTGATTCGACTAAGAGAATTTTGCTCGTCTATTTTCAATTCAAACTTATTTTTAATTAATCTATCACACATTTTTTTGAGCAATTTATCTGCAGAGATTTCATTAGAGGACGGTAATTGTAATACAACAAGAACTTGAACTCCCACTATGATTTCAGAGATAATGTGAGTTGCATCAATTGTAGGTATCTCTTTTGGAATATACTTGCTAACTACAGTTGCAGCTGAAACAACCAAATTACGCTGACTTGAATGACGATAGTAAAGAAATCGAGACTTTTTATCGTTTGGCAATGGATAATTAACTAATGAATGCATTCCTAATTCTGTTAGATTATTTAATGTAACATCTAACCATAATTCATCGTGAATACCAATTTCATGAAATAGTGCTTGAATATCAAATGTATCTATGTCCATCAGTCGACATAGTGGGGGTTCCTTAAGTGGTATGGTATTTATCGGAGTTTGACCTAATTGCAAAAACTTATCTAGAAGTATTTGATCTATTGTTGCATCATAGAAAGAACCAAGAACGCCACTTGGATTGATGGCTAAACGTCGTATGCCATCGTTACTAGACGTTGCAGAATCGACAGCATTTTTTGCTGAAGTTCCTGCCCTGTGTCGAAATCTTTGTGATAAGGAATTGGGATCAGTCATTCTGAATGCTAATTAAATCAAATCTAAAAAACAATAAAATTGAGTCTATTATACTAGGAGTTCTCCAGCTGAATGATTTACATTCGGAAAATGTTCCATAGAGATTTACTCTTTTGTTTCCTTAAGCATGTGTACGTTTTGACTTCTATAATTTTAGTATATTTCTGTTTTGCCATAATATTAATAAACAGCTCAACGTAAGTAGAAAAAGATTTTCTACTTTATACTATTTGTATTAACCTCATTTCTTCTCCTCCATACATTTTCAAAACTGATTTCATTAGTTTTCGATTTTAGTTGATTGGAATATTCGAGAAAGGCTATTTCTTTAACAAAGACTCTTCAATCTCTGTGATACATTTTGATTGAGACATCGTTTTGCATCAAATGAGAGGGTTTAAAATTCGGCACAAAATGTTACACTTTACTTGACAAATATGTTCGATTGAGTTTTTTTCGGATCAAGCATGATAGCATAGTAAAATAAAGTGCCGAATGTACATAGGTTTTCTGGTTTGAATATTTTCAAGAGAAGGTTTCATTTCATTTATCAATGCTGTCTTTTTTTTTGTTTTACGGTTAGAATTCAAACCTTCGGATGGTTCGTGCCATGAACTAGTAAAATTATCATACTTAGCAGGGCGAGCTGTGGNAAAAGGAATTTTGCGTAATGTTTTTCTGGGAATATAAAATAGGCTACATTTTTGTATTTCGATTCTAAGTCTTAGCTTTGAGCAGTACTTCTGAAGTTTGTCTTTATAAATAAAAACTCGGTGTATCTACCTATCATTTAGAAAAACAATAGTTGATCAAGTGAAATTAAATAGCAAAGATATACAAAAAATTTAAGTGGAAGGGACTTTTGGGACACCCGGTATGTATTACATTCGGTATCAACGCTAAGTGACATGAGTCGATGACAAAGACGATCCTATACTGGAAAATAATAAAATTGTGCGCTCTATCTTTGCTTCTTTTTATTATCGCACTGTATTTATTTTTAAACATATGATACTTAGTGAGTAGGTACAAAACAAACTGTATCTTATGGTATATATATGCATCAGCTTTGCATGTATTAAATCGAAAATACTATCTCAATTACTATATAATTTCTATTTCTAATGAATGCAAATTTTGTAAAAATAGAAAAAGAGAGTTGTGTAATTGATAAGCGAAGTTCATGTTGACCTTGAACTCATATGTTAAGAAGTAGTATTAGAAGTGTATTCCATTATTTAGACGCAACGCATCCATACGAATGTGAAAAACACGAATGGGGGCGGGTGTGAATGAGATGTGGTCGTATACTTTCTCCTCATCTACACCCACGCACACCCACACACCTTTTTTCTTCCAGACCCTTCGACCGATTCAGCTAAAACTTTTTGTGTAGCAACTACAAACATATCGGGTGGTATATGTTTTTTTTTCTTTTCCTGAAATAATGTTCTAGTGGTTTTTGGCAGATTTTACAAAATTTGCTTTAGGGAGAAAAAACACGTTTTTTGATAGGGCTTTCAGTATTTCAGTTATCTCAAGCGAAGAAAACAAATGTGTACAACCCTATTTGGTCAAAAAAAATTCAGCCATAAATAATGAGTTTTGTCTGTTTGCGAGGGGGGGGGGAACTTTAGGTCATTTTTGGTACCTGCGCTCTCTATATCTCACAAAAGGAAGCATCTGGGAATTTTGAGTTTATGACAACTTTTACTCTACCAGTTGAGATCTATTTACCCTGAAAATTTCATAACTTTAGGTCGAGCCATTCTTGAGAAACCCTGAAAAGGAGATGCCCTTAAGCATAAATTGTGAAATGATGTATTTACTGATGAAACAAAATTAGCGAGGAGTTTACTATGTTGCTCAGAGTGAATATACTATAAGATGCAACCCAATCTGTACTTTATCACAATATAGAATATATTTAAAAATAAATGATTGACTTTCATTGTATTTCTTCCATTGCATAGATTTAGTGGTTCATGATTGTGAATACTCGAGAGTATTATGAGCAAGAGAACTAGATACTATAGCTTTAAAAAAGATACACGATAGAACAAATGATACTTTCGCAGTATTTATATCTTGCTGGTCCATTCTTATCTATGCTAATAAGCACAATGTTCTCTGTTACTATACTTTTCATAGGGTCGAAGTTTGATGTGTCTGAAGAGAAATACATGTTTTTGAACAACACTAAATAAAAAATTACAATAAAATATCATTAAAATCAATCTCTGAGTAGATTATTTTGATTCGAAGAATATGAATAATGAAGAAAATGAGAAAAAATATGTATTAGATTTTATTTTTCATTCAAGTACGTAAATAAAAAAAGATGAATTTTACAAATGAACATAAGGTAGATATGTAATTCGTATGTGCTTCTATGACATATATCCATGATAATTCATTCAAATATGTATGAAATCTCCTTGTCATATTTCTTCAAGTGATTTTCTAAACTTTGTTTGGTAACATCCAATTGTTTCTTCATCTCATCAATTATACCGATACTTTCAATTAGTTCATAGGTGTTTGATACATCGATAGCTGGACAATTTGATTTTAATGCATTCTGCTTCTTTTCGTATTCTTCTTTTAATTCAATCAATTTCTTTCGTAAATTTGAGTTCAGACATTGAGAACCTTTTTCTGAACAAATTTGACTTTCTTCAGCAATTATCTTATTGAGAAAAATCAACAAAAAATCCTTTTGTTTTGAAATACTAGAAATATAAACATAAAAATGAGCTAACTCTAAAATAACTTCTTTAAGTTGATTGAAATTCGACTTCATCTCAATAATAGATGATTGATCCACGTCATGCCAAGTTTCATATTCAAGTTTGTAATTGACATTAATGTGTTTCATATGACCACAATTGCACTTGCTAGTCCTTTCAAGAACTAAATGTAAATCATCAGGTAGTATCCACATTCCGTTAAATTCCTTAGGAGTACGTTTGCACTCAGAACAAATACTTGAAGACTGTGAGATAGCAACAGTTTTAAGTTTTATTAGTGCTTTCGATTTTTTTTCATCTAGTAATGTAATATTTCGAAGAATATTTCGCATTGCTTCTAAAGTTGGACGAATTATTTCATTAACTTTAAGTTGTAAATGTTCACTCGAGTACCATTCAATATCAATAAAAGATGTCAGTTCTTCAGAAATATATTTGAAAAGACGATTTGATTCAGTTACTGAAACTTTCCAACTCGATCGATATTCTTCTTCTTGATATTTATCAAATTTAATTCCATCTTGAACAGCAACCAAATAACGAAATGATTCATTATCAAACGAAAAAGTATTCGATTTATTGAATGGAATATGTTTATCTGGTACACTATTAATCATTTTTTTCAGTAGTCGAGCTGTATCACCTGGAGCATAAAATGTTGCTCGAGTGTTCGTAAAACAAAAGACAATATTATGGCAAGCATTTTCACCAAAAAAATTAAGCAAACGATTGAAATATGATCGAAGAATAATATTCAGTCTTGATTCATTCGGTTTAAGAAGTATACAAATGGCATTTAAATGTGATAGATTATTGATGAATAACAAAATATTTTGCATATTAAGATCGTCTTGATCTAGACCGCGACTATCACCAATTCCAGGTGTATCAATTATTCTCAAATTCATTTCTTCATTCATTTTAAAAACATATGATCTACAATGTTGAGTTACTGATTGACCCGGATGATTATGATCTTCATTAGAATCATCGCCACCAAATTTAACAATTCGTTCTTCAAATTGATCACCAATTGTGATAAGAAATGAAACAGGCATGAGTACTACAGGTTTACTCGAACAAGCTTTTTCGAAAGTGTCAAATTGGAGATAATTAACAAAAGCATTGATAAATGTTGATTTACCTACACCAGATTCGCCTAGAAGAAGAACATTAATAAAATTAGAAGTTGATAGAGATGGGACGTCCTTGGCACGGTGTTCCATTGGTGAAGTCGATGAGTCTGCGTTATTGTTTGACTGCTCTTTTGGTGATTGTGCAGTTTCTGGAATATGTGATAGCGATGTATTAGATAGTCTTGTTCGTTTTGGTTCCTTTTTCAACTCTTTATTTGATGCAGAACCATACTTTTTCTTTGTTAATCCTGCTGATATCAATCGTGTTTCTTTTTCCTCGATGTTGTTCGATTGTTTACCATGAATTCTTGAATCTCGAGCATCAACTTTCTCTAAATTGCTAGTAAGTTTTTCATCACTCAAAGACGTCTGAGAACGCGTCGTAGGAATCCTAATCTTATTTTTCATTGATTCATCAAATTTCTCCGTTATTAATGATGTATTGGTTACACTGGTTTGTTTTTGCTCAGTGGTTAACTCTTCATTTGACGTAGGAGCATCTTTTTCCTACGGTAACCTGCTGATTTCAATCGAGTATGTTTTTTCTCGATGCTATCCGACTGATTATGATGAATAATTGATTTCATTTCGCAACAAATTTCTAGCAGAATGTTGATCATTTGGAGCTACCTGAGACCGATTCGTTGAGATTCTCATTGTATTTTGCAATGATTCATCAGTTTTTTCGCTTATCAATGACGTTCTGGGTGCATTCGTTTGCTTTTGCTCTTTTGTTGACCCTTCATTTGATGCAGAAACGTTGTTTTTATTTGACGATACTTGAGATTTTAATGATGTGGTTGGTCTGTCGATGTTGTTAAGTTGTTTATTTGAAATATTTGCATCTTCGCTGTCCTTTTGTTCGAGATCACTAGAATAGTTTTTATTTTCCGGAAATATTTCAGATCGGTTTGCAGGAAGATTAGCTTCGTCTTGAAATAGTTCATTGGATATTTTCTTGAGAATTGTCATACTTTCCTCATGCGACCATATTCCTGCTCGGATATTAACAACCAACTTACGAATTCGTTCCATATCTAGTTGATTCGTTGTCTGCGTATTTTTTTTTGCTAATTTTTTCGTTTCAGATGATAAGTAAAGTAAACATTTTTTAATGTTTTCTTGGAATAGGGACTTAAGCAAAGTAAATTCACATTTTTTGGTAGAAACATCAGGATAAAACCATTTGATGTCATGAAGAGTATATTACAATGGAAGTTGACAATGAATGTGTGGCTTTTTTCTAGTTATGAATTCGCATATTCTAGCTAAATCGTTCGTTTCCATTAGATCAAGTATATTCGAGAAGACTTGGGCAACCTTTATTCGACTAAGACAATTTTGCTCGTCTATTTTCAATTCAAACTTATTTTTTACTAATCGATCACATATTTTTTTAAGCAACTTATCAGCAGAGATTTCATTAGAGGACGATAATTGTAATACAACAAGAACTTGAACTCCCACTATGATTTCAGAGACAATGTGAGTTGCATCAATTGTAGGTATCTCTTTTGGAATAGACTTGCTAACTACAGTTGCAGCTGAAACAACCAAATTACGCTGATTTGAATGATATCATTTGGCAATGGACAATTAACTAATGAATGCATTTCTAATTCTGTTAGAATATTTAATGTAACATCTAACCATAATTCATCGTGAATACCAATTTCATGAAATAGTGTTTGAATATCAAATGTATCTATGTCCATCAGTCGACATAGAGGGGGTTCCTTAAGTGGTATGGTACTTATTGGAGTTCGACCCAATTGTAAAAGCTTATCCAGAAGTATTTGATCTATTGTTGCATCATAGAAAGAACCAAGAACATCACTTGGATTGATGGCTAAACTTCGTATGCCACCGTTATTAGGCGTTGCAGAAGCAACAGAATTGTTTGCTGAAGTCTCTGCCATGTGTCGAAATCTTTGTGATAAGGAATTGAGATCAGTCATTCTGAATGTTGATTAAATCAAATAAAAAAAGAATAAAATTGAGTCTATTGAACAAGGAATTCTTCAGTTAAATGATTTACATTAGAAAAATGTTCCATAGAGATTTACTCTTTTATCTCCTTAAGCATGCGTACGTTTTGACTTCTACAATTTTAGTATATTTCTGTTTTGTGTAACATATCGCTTGCTTTGTAAGATGCCAAGTAGAAGGCTGAATCGTAACAAAAGGGATACAGTGATACTGGCCTTCAGTATTAATAAACAGATCAACATAAGAAGAAAAAAGGATTTTCTACTTTATACTATTTGTATTAACCTCATTTCAATACCATTCATTTCTTCTTCTCCATACATTTTCAAAACTGATTTCATTATTTTTCGATTTTAGTTGATTGGAATGTATTAGAAAGGCTATTTCTTTAACAAAGATTCTTCAATCTCTCTGTTATATCTAGATTGAGATATCTTTTTGCATCAAATGAGAGGGTTTGAAATTCTGCACAAAATGTTACACTTTACTTAATAAATATGTTCCATTGAGTTTTTTTCGGCTCAAGTATGATAGCATAGTAAATTAAAGTGCCGAATGTACATAGGTTTTCTGGTTTGAATATTTTCAAGAGAAAGTTTCATTTCATTTATCAATTCTGTCTTTTTTTTGTTTTATTGTTAGAATTCATAGCTTCGGATGGTTCCTGCCATGAACTGGTAAAATTCTCATACTGAACAGGTCTAGCTGTGCGTATATAGATCTGCTTGTGATACACTCTGTAGACATGCGCCCATACCCATATTGAGATTCAGCTCTTATAATCAAAGAATGTAGTGAAATTTCGTTTCTCAGATTATATATGAAGTGGTATAAAACAATCAAATTTTAATTCAATGTCGAAAATAATTTAGGGTCTATTACCATGTTTGCTGAGGATTTCTCCTGATTTTTTAAAATGTTTTTCAGCTTATAGAAGACTACATTTTTATTTCAAGGTGTCGATGGTACTATAGGTGTTTCTGTCACTCATAAATACGTGTAAAATTTTCCACTTCTGAAAGCAAGACGTACATCTCCATAAGATGAAATGCACCTGAAAGCCGTCAATGATCCCATTCTAGTTTGAAATCGAAAGTTTTTTGTTTAATCCTAATTTGAAATTAAATAGATCATCGTATAAAAATAACTATGTATGTATATAACAGAGTAACTGCTTAAATCATTTAAAACTCCACACGAAACACAGAATTCATGATAGTACAAGGTTTACATGTGCTTAAAAGTTAGGAAATTACTTTTTTGTGTAAGAAGGACTATGAACTAGAGAAGTTTTAGCGTCAATTGATCATCTTCTATCAGTTGAATAAATCACTCATCATCTACTTCTAAGTAAACCCTTAATGAGAAAACTTCGATTCTTGAAAAATTACATGTCACTCGCTCTGTTCATTAATTACCATATGTGACAGAATAAAAACACCCTTCAGCTACTTCTTATTCGTTTCCTTTAGTTAAAACACTCGTTTATCATTCATAGAATGATTGTATAACTATTATGATCCCATAGTGCTCTTAGAGTTCTTGAAGTGCTGATGACTTTTACAATTTCTTAGGTTCTAGATTTCTTAGAATTATATTTAGTTTTTTTAAAGAATGTTTAGGTTATCAACATTCAATAAATGTAGAATTGATGAAATTTAACTAGGTCTCTTTTATGACCTTAAATTAAATTCATTTGCAGCTGTCTTTTCTATAATTATTGTCGGTAAAAAGAACACCAAGGCAAGATGTTTGCCGTGTTTTAAAACCACGTTAGCTTTGCTTCTGTTTACTACACATAACATCATAGATAAAAATAGAAAACTCAATAAAAACATTGAAAACAAAGCAATTGATTCTTTTATTTCAGGTAATATTTATTAATTTCAAAATGTTTTCCTAGTAATATTACTATTCTAAAAATCAAAAAATTAAATAATCGAACTAATTATTTTTGTAAAGTGAGTTATGCCTCGAGGATGATAGAAATCCGACTCCATGATAAAAGTAAATTTTACCTGATATCTATAGTATGTATTGACAATCACATTCAGATGTGCAAAAACTAAACATATAATTGTAGACTCATCGAGATTGTCTAGAATGCTATGGACAAGCTCAACAGATAATGCCAGAAAAGATGCAAAGACTTTTTCAGACACTAATCTTTTTCTTTTTCGAACAGAATGTTTCGTTAAAATGAATGTTAGTTGCAATTCTTTTTTCTTCATATAGGTGCATTTATTTCAGTTCTCTGTGCAAATTAAAAAAATGCATCCTCATGATGCAGGTTGATGACATACTGCAAATAAATACACCTATATGAAGAAAAAAGAATTGCAACTAACATTCATTTTAACGNTTTATCGGAGTTTGACCTAATTGCAAAAACTTATCTAGAAGTATTTGATCTATTGTTGCATCATAGAAAGAACCAAGAACGCCACTTGGATTGATGGCTAAGCGTCGTATGTCATCGTTACTAGACGTTGCAGAATCGACAGTATTTTTTGCTGAAGTTTCTGCCCTGTATCGAAATCTTTGTGATAAGGAATTGGGATCAGTCATTCTGAATGTCGATTAAATCAAATCTAAAAAAGAATAAAATTGAGTCTATTATACAAGGAGTTCTCCAGCTGAATGATTTACATTCGGAAAATGTTCCATAGAGATTTACTCTTTTGTTTCCTTAAGCATGCGTACGTTTTGACTTCTATAATTTTAGTATATTTCTGTTTTGCCATAATATTAATAAACAGCTCAACGTGAGTAGAAAAAGGTTTTCTACTTTATACTATTTGTATTAACCTCATTTCTTCTCCTCCATACATTTTCAAAACTGATTTCATTAGTTTTCGATTTTAGTTGATTGGAATATTTGAGAAAGGCTATTTCTTTAACCAAGATTCTTCAATCTCTGTGATACATTTTGATTGAGACATCGTTTTGCATCAAATGAGAGGATTTAAAATTCGGCACAAAATGTTACACTTTACTTGACAAATATGTTCGATTGAGTTTTTTTCGGATCAAGCATGATAGCATAGTAAAATAAAGTGTCGAATGTACATAGGTTTTCTGGTTTGAATATTTTCAAGAGAAAGTTTCATTTCATTTATCAATTCTGTCTTTTTTTTTGTTTTACGGTTAGAATTCAAAGCTTCGGATGGTTCGTGCCATGAACTGGTAAAATTCTCATACTAAACAGGTCTAGCTGTGCGTATATAGATCTGCTTGTGATACACACTGTAGACATGCGTCCATACCCATATTGAGATTCAGCTCTTATAATCAAAGGATGTAGTGAAATTTCGTTTCTCAGATTATATATGAAGTGGCGTAAAACAACCAAATTTCAACTCAATGTCGAAAATAATTTAGGGTCTATTATCGAGTTTTCTAAGGATTTCTCCTGGTTTTTTAAAATATTTTTCAGTTTATAGAAGACTACATTTTTATTTCAAGGTATCGGTGGTACTATAGGTTTTTCTCTCACTCCTAAACACACGCAAAATTTCCACTTCTGAAAGTAAGACGTACATCTCCATAAGATGAAATATATCTCAAAGTCGTCAATAACCCCATTCTAATTTGAAATCGAAAGTATGTTTTTTTCAATTCCAATTTTAAATTAAATAGATCATCGTATAAAAATAACTATGTACGTGTATAGCAGAGTAACTGCTTAAATTATTTGAAACTTCACACGAAATGCAGAATTCATGATTTGAAAAGGTTTACATGTGCTTAAGTTAGGAAATTACTTTTTTGTGTAAGAAGGACTATGAACTAGAAAAGTTTTAGCGTCAATCGATCATCTTCTATCAATTGAATAAATCACTCATCATCTACACCTAAGTAAACCCTTATTGAGAAAATTTCGATTCTTGAAAAATAGCATGTCACTCGCTCTATCCATTAATTACCATAGGTGACAGAGTAAGAACGCACTTTAGCTACTTCTTATTCGTTTCCTTTAGTTAAAACACTCGTTTAGCATTCATAGAATGATTGTATAACTATTATGATCCCATAGTGCTCTTAGAGTTCTTGAAGTCCTGATAACTTTTACAGTTTTTTAGGCTCTGGACTTCTTAGAATTATATGTAGCTTTTTTAATGAATGTTTAGGTTTTCAACATTCGAGACATGTAGAATTGATCAAATTCAACTAGATCTCTTCTAAGACCTTCAATTAAATTCATTTGCAGCCATCTTTTCTATAATTGTTGTCGGAAACAGAAAACACCAGGACAAGATGTTCGCAGTGTTTTAAAACTACGTTAGCTTTGCTTTTGTTAAGTACACATAACATCACAGATAAAAATAGAAAACTCAATAAAAACATAAAAAATGGCTTGGACACAACAATTGATTCCTTTATTTCAGGTAATATTTATTAATTTCAAAATATTTTCCTAGTAATATTACTATTCTAAAATCAAAAAATTAAAGAATCAAACTAATCATTTTTGTGAAGTGAGTTATGTCCCGAAGATGATAGAAATTGGACTCCATGATAAAAGTAAATTTTACCTGGAAACGATAATATATGTTGACGACCATATTCAGACGTGCACGAACTTCGCGAACTGAACATATAATAGCTGATTCATCGAGATTGTCTAGAATGCGATAGACAAACTCAACAGATAATGTTAGAAAAGATGCAAAGACTTTTTCAGACACTAATCTTTTTCTTTTTCGAACAGAATGTTTCGTTTAAATGAATGTTAGTTGCAATTCTTTTTTCTTCATATAGGTGTATTTATTTGCAGTATGTCATCAACCTGCATCATGAGGATGCATTTTTTTAATTTGCACAGAGAACTGAAATAAATGCAACGAGACCAACACAATAGAAAAGTAAAATCGTTTATGTAACTATAAATATAATTTTGCTTTCATCCACATTTCATAGAAGAATTTTCAATATATGTTTCTAATTGGATCTGGAACGTGGGCAGAGTAAATTTCGTTTTTATCCCAACCCCCTCATTCTTACTCTTTTATCATTTACAATACACACGATTTCTAATCAGAGATATGGGGTCTGCATCTATCATAATTTATAATTTATTTTTAAATATTTTCGCAAAACTAGACTATTGCTCAGTCAGGATATGTGAACGAAATTCGAATCAAATCACATTAGAAAAGAAATAGTTATGCCAATATCTCACATATAAATGCATTTTTTTCCGATTTATGAATCACAGAAAGCTCTTCAATTTCTGTTGAAACGGGAATGTTGGCTCTGTATTAGCGCATACTCATCCACACTCTTGAGTTTTATAAGATTGTTGTGAATCAAGTTATTAAAACAAGTAGATTATGCTCGAAAACCTTGAGAGTGTGAGTGATTTTTGTTTCATCCATGCCAACACACCTACACCTACGCCCACATCCCTCCGTGTACTTATCACTCTCAGTGCTTTAACTTTGGGTAACTGGATTCCTTATCAAGAGTGTTCGTCGCTGAAGAATATTCCAGTGAAAGAAAAGAAGACAACAAGAAAGGTAGAAAGTAAATATTTTTACTTTTATATTGCTGGTTTAATTCTTGCACTCGCTTCTTTTTCACAAACTGGTTTTTATTGTTTGCCTGTCGCAGAAAAGATTGTTTTTTCTTTTCGAAGTAGTTCATTTTCGTTTTTTTCCACTTAACAGACGTTCAAATGTGAATATATAGCCAAGCTTTCTTTCAAATTATTCATCAAATTTAATCTAATATCGACGTCGTAAGTTTCGATTCTGTTGACTCTTCAGAGAAACGCTAATCTTCTTTTTAGCAACATTTTTGACACACGCTGGCAGTGAACTATAACAAGCTGGTATAGCAGCCTCACTTTCTTTTGAAAAAGAAACGAAAGTTGTAAAACTTTCTTGTTTTTTTCTTGCTCTTAAAGATGGAGCGAAATTTCCTGTTTTCTATCAATAAAAATAAGGTTGCAAGGCCCTAAACAAAGTAAAGTAAATTAAAAAGGAAGTATCAAAAATCAAAATTAGTCAAAAATAGAAAAAAGAGTGTAGTGGTGATTGTGAGTCTCAGTCGCTGTGGATTTGTGAAACGAAGACTCACACCCACACTCTCAGTGCGTTTATATTGTTGCTCAGTGCTTAAATACCTTAATTCCATATAGTATATACTGCAGAGTTATTTTCTTACTTAGATTTTTGCTTCGTCATTCGTAAGATTTTTCTCATAAAATGTTCAACGCAAAGAGAGATCTCAGAAGATCGTTTAATACATGCCTACTTTAAGGTAGGTGCTTGCCAATGGGCTTCTGATAATCATCATTGGGGATTTACAAAAAACATTTTGATCGATAAGAATTTGCTAGTCAAAAAAATATAGAAAAAGCTACGAAATGGTTTATTTAAACTATTGAGAAAATATCCGTTTCAGATAATGCAGAAGATAATCTTTCTGAAAATAAAACCATTGAAATAATTTAACAATTTACAAGCCAATTTTCACAAATCATCGATCAATATTTACATATTTTAGAACCTGTAGAAATAAGAAATCATGTCGAAAATTTATCAAAAACTTTAGTTGAAATACAAAGATTTCATTAAATATTCAAATTAATAGAACAAATAAGTAAAAAAGAGAGTCAAAATGAAATCAAACAATATATGCATGCAATTGACAATGAAACAAATAATCTTGATGAAAAACAACGAGAAAATTTAGAAGTTCATTCTATAGCAGATATTATGATTGAAATTCTTAAACAAATTTCCCTAAATCTGTTAATTTTTCAAGAAAACTTAGGTAAAATTTTTGAAATTTTTGAAGATAAGTTACAATATAGAATAGTTTTGAACCTGTTAGGGAAAAGTATTACAATTGCTGAAGATGAATATGTCGAATGTGAAAAACAATAAAAGTCTATTTTGGAAAAATCTCGCCTAATTTTCAATCAATTTTTACATTTTTCTTTTTATGAAAAGTTCGTACAGTTATTGAAGAATGTTCTAGAAATCAAAAAGACTTTCTAATGCATACAAATTAATTTTTCAATGTGAACATTGTAAAGAAATATCAAAATATGGAAAAACAAAAATATTGTAGCTATAAATACAATGGCTGAGAAAAGTTTAAGTGTTATTACGCTTCTTGTTGAAAGATTTTTGGGTGGATGTGGGAAACGGGTTTATGAAGTAAATGACATCCACACCCACATCCTAAATGGAATAAAAGAAAACTATAAAGAACATTAGAGAGGTCCAATAATTCAATATCAATATTTATCAGTATATTCGATAGTAACTAAAAATTTACTAAATCTAAACTCACCAAACTACTTCAGTTTGGGTATAATTCATTTTCTATGTTTTCGAAATATTATTTTATTGCAAATACAAGTAAAAACATTTTTCTGTGGTTTACATTGTCAAGTAATCAATTAAAATTATTTGGTAAATTTTTAAACAGTCGATGACTATCGTATCTTCTTCTCGTATTGAATTTTTCGGGNCGAAAGTATGTTTTTTTCAATTCCAATTTTAAATTAAATAGATCATCGTATAAAAATAACTATGTACGTGTATAGCAGAGTAACTGCTTAAATTATTTGACACCTCACACGAAATGCAGAATTCATGATTTTAAAAGGTTTACATGTACTTAAGTTAGAAAATTGCTTTTTTGTGTAAGAAGGACTATGAACTAGAGAAGTTTTAGCGTCAATCGATCATCTTCTATCAATTGAATAAATCACTCATCATCTACACCTATGTAAACCCTTATTGAGAAAACTTCGATTCTTGAAAAATAGCATGTCACTCGTTCTATCCATTAATTACCATAGGTGACAGAGTAAGAACGCACTTCAGCTACTTCTTATTCGTTTCGTTTAGTTAAAACACTCGTTTAGCATTCATAGAATGATTGTATAACTATTATGATCCCATAGTGCTCTTAGAGTTCTTGAAGTGCTGATGACTTTTACAGTTTTTTAGGCTCTGGACTTCTTAGAATTATATGTAGCTTTTTTAATGAATGTTTAGGTTATCAACATTCAAGAAATGTAGAATTGATGAAATTCAACTAGATCTCTTCTACGACCTTCAATTAAATTCATTTGCAGCCTTCTTTTTCTATAATTGTTATCGGAAACAGAAAACACCAAGACAAGATGTTCGCAGTGTTTTAAAACCACGTTAGCTTTGCTTCTGTTTACTTCACATAACATCTTAATTAAAAATAGAAAACTCAATAAAAACATTGAAAACAAAGCAATTGATTCTTTTATTTCAGGTAATATTTATTAATTTCAAAACTTTTTCCTAGTAATATTACTATTCTAAAATCAAAAATTTAAATAATCGAACTAATTTTTGTGAAATGAGTTATGCCTCGAGGATGATAGAAATCTGACTCCATGATAAAAGTAAATTTTACCTGATATCAATAGTATGTATTGACGATCACATTCAGACGTGCACAAACTGAACATATAATTGCAGACTGATCGAGCTTGTCTAGAATGCAATAGATAGCTCAACAGATAATGCCAGAAAAGAAGCAAAGACTTTTTCAGACACTAATTTTTTTTCTTTTTCGAATAGAATGTTTCGTTTAAATGAATGTTAGTTGCAATTCTTTTTTCTTCATATAGATGTATTTATTTGCAGTATGTCATCAACCTGCATCATGATTGTGCATTTTTTTATTTGCATAGAGAACTGAAACAAATGCAACGAGACCAATGCAATAGAAAAGTAAAGTCGTTTAAGTAACTATAAACATAATTTTGCTTTCATCCACATTTCATAGAAAAATTTTAAGCATATGTTTCTAATTGGATCTGGAACGTGGGCAGAGTAAATTTCGCTTTTGTTCAAACCCTTATTCTTACTTTTTTATCATTTACAATACACACGATTTCTAATCAGAGATATGGGTTCTGTATCTATCATAATTTATAATTTATTTTTAAATATTTTCGCAAAACTAGACTATTGCTCAGTCAGGATATGTGAACGAAATTCGAATCAAATCACATTAGAAAAGAAATAGTTCTACCAATATCTCACATATAAATGCATTTTTTTCCGGTTTATGAATCACAGAAAGCTCTTCAATTTCTGTTGAAACGGGAATGTTGGCTCTGTATTAACGCATACGCATCCACATACTTGAGTTTTATAAGATTGTTGTGAATCAAGTTATTAAAACAAGTAGATTATGCTCGAAAACCTTGAGAGTGTAAGTGATTTTGGTTTCACCCATGCCAACAAACCTACACCAACGCCCACATCCCTTCGTGTACTTATCACTCTCAGTGTTTTAACTTTGGGTAACTGGATTCCTTATCAAGAGTGTTCGTCGCTGAAGAATATTCCAGTTAAAGAAAAGAAGACAACAAGAAAGGTAGAAAGTAAATATTTTTACTTTTATATTGCTGTTTTAATTCTTGCACTCGCTTCTTTTTCACCAACTGGTTTTTATTGTTTGCCTGTAGCAGAAAAGTTTGTTTTTT
>CAJNSZ010002215.1:0-17109 GCA_905329745.1 Rotaria sp. Silwood2
CCAAGGATGAGTGGTAAAAATTTCAGTCCGATCAGACAGAATTTAAGGAGGGTCGTAATGTATCAGGATGCGGACCTCTGAAAAACCAGAGTTTTCCTGAAAACCCCAAAAAAAACTTAGTTTAAATTTTTTTCCTCGAAGACGCATCTCGTTATTTTTGATACTCTATCTGTGCTGAAAATTTGAGCTTGATCGGTCGTACCGTCTTCGAGAATCAGGAATGGTCAAAAAAGAGGGGGGTACCCTTAATGAGCGTTAATGGCTTACAATCGCGGTTCCCGATTGTGCGTTTAAACGCGTTTTTCAAAATTTTTGTCTGACTGGGTCGAGTGAGAAGAAACGATTTGACAGCAAGCTGTTTGTTGTGGAAAACCACCAAATCACGGCGAGTTTCATTCTAACTCCCTTCGATCATCACTTCTAGCACATTGAAAATCAAAACATTTTCTGTCGAATTTTCAGTTCCTCTGACTTCTAGAAAATATCAACAACCGTGCTACAAACTGACTCCATGTTTGATAGAAAATCCGAAGTCTCTTTTTTTTTGTGTATGACAGTTTACTTCTGCTTCCTTTTTTTTTTATCAATAAACTGAAAATAATTCGATTTAAGATCGAAATCGAACATTTTAAGTTCAGTGCATGTCTATGAAATAAAAATATAAAATCTAATTTTGTTTTTAGGTCGAGAATATTCAATTCTTCATTCAACTCTTGCTGATTTATTTGAACAAATTGATTATAATACTCGTCGAACATTAAATGAATTAGAATATGTATTAAATGAATTAACAAATATAAAATTATTTTATTCATCAACACAAAATGGTACACAAATTCATTTACATCATCATCATCATCATATATATCATCATTTATCAACACCATCTGAACATTATTATAATCGTTTAGATAAACAATCAAATGATAATCGTTCATCACCATATGGTAGTCAAATATCATTATCATTAACAGGTACAGGTACAACAAATGAATCATCACAAGGTTATCATTCAATATCAACATCACCAATAATAACAACTGTTGAAAATATAAATAAAGAAAATATTCGTACACCATTGTCTTTCAAAAATCCACTTTTTAATAATCATACAATTGAAATAGAAGAAAATAATCAAAGTGATTTATCAGATGATGATAGTCAAATTAATTTAAATCAAACACAAACAGATTCATCAAAAGCACTTTATTTTATTAATAATCTTTGTATTGAATCTCTAAAAACTCCTTCATCACCATCATCTTCTTCACAACAATCACTTGTTCATTCAGCTAGTCGACAATCTTTACAACAACCATTATTTGTTTTAAATAATAGTTACATGACAAGAAGTACACAAAGTTTAGCATCATCATCAAATATAAATACACCAATAACAACAAATAATTCATCATCAACATATTATTGTGTTAAAACACATGATCAACTCAATGGAACAAATAAAAGACAATCAATTTTATCTAATCAACAATTACCACCACCACCAAAAATGGGTCTTAAAGCACTTAATCATACTTCATCATCAAATAAAGTAAGATTTTTTTTATAGTCAATAAAAATTTTCTATACTTCAAATATATCTCAAACAGCTAAATATGGCAACAATTTTGCATTTAGCTTTTTTCAAAAATATTGATCGTTTTGTTTTTTTTTTAAATATGTGCCATTGAATATTCAATCAAATTTTTATAGATATTTTAATAGACTAGTAACACTAAATATATGTACCATTATGTTATTTTTTTTACAAAGAAAAATTGGAAAAGTTCATTTTGTGATTGACAACTAAGGTTATTTTGTAATCAAATCAATGTTACATAAACCCAACTGTTCGAAGGATTGTAAAAAATAACAAACATTCATCACTTCATCAGTAGTATTTCTTACGAGATCAATACTAATTGTGCTCCTCAACGTATAATCATTATCTTCAAATTGAACAAAAAAAAAATAAAACCGGTACTGGTTATTGTTGTGTCTTATTAATTCTTTTCCTCTTTGTATTTCATAGAGGATATGTAATAAAACTTTGTTGAAAGTTGACTATGTCAAATATCACTATTCACAAATGAAATAGTATGATGTAACTTTGTCAGTTCAATGTCTCTATGAATTTTAGATCGATTTTATTTCCGAGTTGAAAAAAAACTATTATTTTGTTAAGATGAATTCTTTTTATTACATCTATGCAGCAATTTATGTGCATCTAACAGACTTTTTTTGATATGAAGTATTTGAAAATCACACAAGAAAAAATATATTTCTATTTCAAAATGAAACATATTAATTAATTATTTTTCCTTTGTATTGAAAATGCAAATGGATAATAATTCCCGTACTTTGAAAGTTACATTAAATCTCTGGTTGATTCTGAACTTTCTATTAAAATAACTGTAAAGATTTGCTCTTGTGATTTGAGTGTGATATTTGATGACGCAACTCTTGAACAGAGAGTACCATGTAAATTTTGTTGCCACAATCTGGTATATAAGCGAATTGCAACTTATTTTTGTATGATTGAGATTTTTGACTAAATCTAACCGATAAACTTTACTCCGATCAATTGATTTGGAAAATATTTTTTTATTCCTTTTTCAGCGTCTTACTATCACATTGGAAGAACAAATCTGTAGAAGTTTCCTTGTCAGCTTCTATTTATTTTAATATTCGTCTTATCCATATTAAGAATCATCGACAATACTTAATTATTTATCTTTAAAACTGAAATTTCATTCAGAAACTGTAATGTATGATGGAGTATTAGTCATATAAAACTATTATCATATGTTTATAACTATAGAATGGGAATTGATCTGTTTGTAATAGAAACTTTAGTGTTGAACGATACGGTACTATCTTGTTGCTTTTAAATAGAATTACTTTTGGAACTTTCTTTTTAAACAACTTTTGTATATTTGAAAGAACTAAAAAAATGTTTTTTCTTTTTTAAGGATATTGTTCTTGCTCAACGTTCACCAATGTTAAATTTATATCAAGAAGAAAAATGTCGTCGAATTGAATGTGAGAAACAAGCAGAACGGTTAGTAAAACTAAATTATTTAGATAACTAAATAAAATTGGGAAAGATTTTTTTTTTTAAATTTTTTCTAATCTTTAACTATATGAATAGTAATTTTGCATGATTTTATTCTCTATCTCTATCTCAGGCTCTGCTCGCATGAGACAGTTGTTTAACAAATTCAGGTGGGTTATTTAGATATATATATATATATGTATAGATTTCAAGCATGGTTCTTTGTTTTATAATTGTTTGTATCTATTTGAATGTAGTTGCATGTTATTGATTGTTGTTAAGCATGTCTTTTTTCTTTAATTTTATTTTTAATAAATAAATATATTTTATTTAGACTTCGTAATGAATTAAATCGATCAAATGAACAAATTGAAGAATATCGACATTTAATTCATTTATTAAATGAAAAAAATTCAACAACTAATATTGATGATATTAATTTAATTGATTATTCAGATGATGATGATGATGACGATATTGATGTTGATGTTGATATTCGACCAATTGAAAAAAATTTTTGTCTTGATGATAATACAGAAAATAAATTTATTTTTTTGTATAGTAAACCTCCATTACCACCAAATGATGATGATGATGATATTGATGATTTATCTATACTTTCACATCTTGAAAATGCGATTGAATGAAATTCTCAATTTTTTTTCTTTTTTTTTCTCATTCGTAGAAATTAGCCTTTTTTTTTGTCTTCTGTTTTCTCTTCACATGTTTTCTGTTTTTTTTTCTCTCTCAATACTCGTTGTTGTTTATTGAACTCACATTGTCATATCATTGTTTTATAATAAAAAAAAATAATCTATGTGTGTCTATTTGTTGTTTTATAAAACGAGGAAAGATTTTTTTGTTCTGTTTTCTTTTCTTATAATGTCAATGTTTATTGTAATACTTCAAAAATTTTGTAATAAAGCATATCAGCGGCTTGCGAATATTTCATTCGAAAATTAATTCATATCATTAAGTAAAATGAATGATCGATATCTGAAACAAAGAAGAACTTCATCATGTTTAACACGCCAAAAAAAGGTGATAGTAAAAGGGTGTGAGTTTGTGTATACGAAGGAGTGCGAATGGGAATATCATTGATGAAATTAGTACGGACAATCGGCTAGTCCAATCTGGTATGATATTTTCAGATAGGTTTCATCTACAGGAAAGGGTATTGGTAAAATATACTCGAACCTACTGTAATGAGGGTACATTTTCAGATGACACCATTAGTTTTGATTCGTTCATATCTCATTTAATCGAGTATATTGAGGTAGTAAAAAACCTAAAGGGATTTTCCCCCAATGTTCTTCCTTCAAAAGATATGGTCCTTTTATTGAATTTTCGACCCATTCCCAGGTATTTACGAAAAAATCAAAATACGGAATTTCGACTTGATATTTCGCTCATAGATAGGCCTAATGGTCCTTAGAATATCCTGAAAGTTTCAACTAAAAAGAATATTCCTTTCTTGAGATATTGAATTTTCAAAAAATAGTCGCCTGCCACAGATTGGTCACAAAAACCGATTTCACTTGAAAATTCAATATCTCAAGAAAGGAACATTCTTGTTAGCTGAAACTTTCAGAATATTCTAAGGGCCATTAGGCCTATCTATGGGCGAAATATCAAGTCGAAATTCCGTATTTTGATTTTTTCGTAAATACCTGGGAATGGGTCGAAAATTCAATAAAAGGACCATAACTTTTGAAGGAAGAACATTGGGGAAAAATCCCTTTAGGCTTTTTACTACCTCAATATACTCGATTAAATGAGATACGAACAAATCAAAACGGAGGGTGTCATCTGAAAAGGTTCTCTCGTAAGCGGCATTTTACTTGGAACCATTACTAGCCGATAGACCTTGAAATTTTGAACGTATCTGACTTCACTCAGAACCATTCTAGAAAAAATATCAAGAAGACTTTTTGGAATGATCCACTCTGAGACAAAAGTTCAATAAAATAAATGTTTGGAAAACGAAGGCAAATGTAGCTCTACTAAATATTTTGAACTAACCAGAACTATTAGGCATTTATCATAACTTCATCTAATATAATTTTCCGAACATTTATTTGTTTAAACTTTTGGCATAGAGTGGAATCTCAAACTCTATCGATTGGTATAAGTTTCAAGTAAACGGTGCTCACGGTGTAATCTACAAACACTTTAATGAGAATGAAAAAAAGATTAAAGTCTACATCCATATACATTCATTGATCTTTCAATAAATGTCATATTTATCTTGACTTTTTTGTGTGCTTAACTACAAGTGCTCATCGTTCCGATTCCCGTCATACACACCGATGAGTTCCCCTTCCTCCTCGTAAAAGAGTCAATTTTCGTTCGAATTATCGAAGTTGAGATAAATACATGGGAAATTAGTGGCAAATCTGGTCTTTCATAAGCGACATCATTTTGACACGTCGTTCTTTTATCAAAAATTTTTGATAATTACTGTCATTATTTACCTAATAATATGCTTTTTTTTTATTGCACATGCCAGATTTCTCGATGGAGCTTCGTTATAGACAATGACTCTTTTTTGTTTGTTTTTGTTTCAAGGACCATGTCAGGATGCAGCATATGATCGAGTTTTTTTTTCCAATTCTTACTTTTATATAATTGTAAAAAAAAACTTAATTTCAAAAATACACTCCGTCATGCCTTACATTTTAACATATTCTTTCAAACAGAGAAAAACCATTGGGTACAATGAAGTTCCTTCAAAAATTCTGGGATGCGCAATCAAAAAGGCATTTACACCGAAAAAACAAAGAAGATTCCTGATTTTATCTGGAAAAAAAAATTTCAAGCAGAAAATAAGATGTCAAATAAAAAAAAGTTTCATTTATGAAAGACTAGATCTCGGTCTATGTTTCTATACACTTATCCCAGTTTTCAACGAAAATTGACTTTTTTCTGGGACAGAATGAGACATAATCTATTACTTCAGTCATAAAAACAAAAATATCTAACATTTATTACTTAAAAAATATTTTTTTTTCAAATCAACAATAAGTTCAAGAGAAATAAAATTTATTGTGTTTTACTTTCATATACTTCGACATATTCTCCACCATTAAGAAGAAGAAGTAAAAACATAAAAGAATATATGAAGATATCACCTCACTATAGAGTTTACAGTTCTTTTTGTTTCTTTTATTACTTTTAATCTCTTTAATCCACTTTCCTCCTTATTACTCTTTTTACACCGTTTTTACTCTCTTTTAAAGGACAAAAGGAGGTACAAGGCTAAAAAGAAGTAAAAGTGTTGATTTCATAGTAGCTTTCGAATAGTAAAGTAAGTTAATCAAGTTAGATTTATTTTCTTCTTGACTCTTCAAATCCCAAAAAGAAAAAAGAATAATTAATTTATAAGACAAGTATCAACGTCACGTATGCAAAGAGAAAACATAGAATTGATTTCATAATATGTCATTTACATTTTATAATATATTTCATGCTATTCACAATATTTAAATGAAAGAAATTTATTATTAACGTTCAAATAGATTTTAACTTTGATAATGTACAAAAATATATACGGTTGACATATTTGTTAAACTAAATTTAGTTGAAAAATTTTTTATTAAAAAATTATTGAAGCAATTTATTGATATATTGCCTTAAATTATAGAAATATTAGTATTTTCGATACAGGAGTGTTTTATGTCATCTGTGCTTTTACAACGGTCTCTTATCACTTATCCTACATGTGTTATATAAGAAAAGATAACAATCAAGTGTTCACTGTAATATACACAAAGAATATTAATGCAACGTAACGATCACAATTTGAGAAGCGTAACCAGATGTATCGTTACATATGTAACTAAATATAACATTAAATTTGATAACTTAAAATATATTTACATTCAATTAAGATGACATTTTTTTATTCGACTTTATGAGTTAATTATTGAAAAAATACAAATTGATTTTTTATCAGAGATGTTCCAAGGAAGATATCGACTATGAAGACAGTAGGAGTCATGAATTTGGAGAAGGAAGCCTCGATCTTTATTACAAAGATTAGTGAGAAAAAATGAAGAATGCGGTTCATTAGTTTCAAACCCGACCAGGATCCAAAAATTTTGGAATCGACAGGTTCCATGTTCAGTATAATCCTGATTTTTACTGTTCACAAATGTCCTTGTAAATTACTTATTATGATCGATCAAAAAATTTCTTCTTTCTTCTTAACCATTTGTTATTTTGTAATTCAATCATTAAATATCTATCTACAGATGAATTATGTACCATTCTATGAATAGATTTCGATCAAGTAAATTACTAACTATGGTATAGAATTCAATTTGAAATAATTTTAATCAGTTTATCAATAAAAATTGTCATGTATGGATTATATGATAATACTTCGAGAAACAGCATAAAAGAAAAAAGCGCGAATACTTCTTTAGATTTTTATATGAGGATCGAAACTGTTTTTTGTTCTCTCGTTCTGTTTTTCTTCAATAATGATTTAAATTCTATTGATTTTGTATGTTGTTCTAGATTTATTTCTTTATTAATTTAACACTTCAGTTTGTTCTATCGTGTCTTTTGTCAAAGACATTAAATTACTATTTGATCGTATTCTTTTTTTTTGAATACTTTTATTGTTTACGAACAAAATAAAAGGTGTTCGACTGTGAGTGACCTCTCTCAATATCTATTTGCTTAGTAAAAAATTCTTGCGGTTGGATTTTATTATACCATTGCTTATTCATTGAATTTTTTTTTTCTTTTTATGATAGATACTTCAAACAATATTTATTTTCTTCTGTTCTCTTATGTATATATTTTTTTTTTTCGTTTTTTATATTCTGAATGAATTATTTTACTTGAATCACTCTCTGCTGCAACACATCAATAACAAGAAAAATAGTTTTTCTAGAGAAAAATTTTACTTTTAATCTAACAAATTCTTTTTTTGTTTCAAACAAAATTATCCTTCAGTTATAGGTCAAATAATAATAAAATACATTTGTCATTATATCATATGCTAAAGGGCAAATAAAACTTAACACTTGTTCAATGAAGAAAAAAAAAATCTTATCAATTTTATTTGATCTTTTTTTATGACTTAAACTTTTTTTTTTTTTCTTCTTCAGATTTGATATAGTTTTATCTATGGCAAATTCTGAAATCATAAGGTTTGTTTGATGATTATTATTACCTACACGAAAACAATAATTTAATTATTATTTTTTTTAATTAAGACGTAATAGTTATGATCATTTGCGATCATTGAATAATAATCAATCAGAATCATCGTACGTATGTGATTGTGGACAAGAATATATGACTGAAGAAACTCTCAAACGACATCAAGTATGCTATAAGGAATGTTTTTTTTTTAAGTGAATTTTTAAACTTGTTTCATTGTTTTTCTAGCAAACTAATTGCAAAAATCGATCAGTTCAATGTTCATTTTGTAATGAAACGTTTTCATCAAGTCTGATACGTGATCATTTACTTTCATGTGGAAATAAAACTGATGAATGTCCACGTTGTCATCATTTTATACGACGTTCTCATTTTGCTTATCATTATGAAAATAATTGTGCATCAACTGATGATATTGAAACACCTCCAACTCGACCTAAAAGTCGATCAGCACAACAGCATGTTCTTACAAATTCTAATAAGCCTATTTTGAGAGTAGATATTCCTAGTGATGAGTATCCTGAAAATTATTCTGGTCAAAATTCATTGACAAATTCTCCAAGAGGAAATAGTAGATCTCCATTATCAATATCAAATTCAAGTGAATATTTTTATTCTAATTTAAAAATTTTGAATTATTTAATATGACTTTTTTTTTATTTTGAAGTTAATATATCAATGACAATTGAATGTGAATTTTGTCATAATCGATGCGTACGAACTGATTATAAAACTCATAGGGTAGTTTTTTTTTTCAAAAATCTTTAAAATTTTGTTTGTTTTTTCAGTACTTTAAATCAATGTCTCATTATATTATTGTAGGAGAAGTGTCTTGACAATCCAGCAAATATTAATCGTAAACAACCATCTGTAATACCTTCAAGGTCAAATCAAAATCAAGGTGCTTCACATGGTATTGTTCATATTCCATGTGAAATTTGTCAACAATTAATTGATTTACCGAATTGGTCAAGTCACACTGTAAATTTGTATTGTTGTTTCTTTTTTCATATTGATTATATTATTTCATAAATTTATTTGATATAGCAAAATTGTCGTGAACGAGAGAAGCAACGAGTAGAAAGACGTGCTGAGTAAGTCTAATATTGTTTGATGAATAGAAGTTCTAGTGAATATATATCTAGAACAATGAGTCAACAACCTGTTACTGAACAATTTCCATGTGAATATTGTCATCAATTATTTTTAGCTAAACAACTTCATTTACATGAAGTAATTATTAAATAACTTAAACCTTTAATCTATAATTATATAATTCGTTTTATTTTTTTATAGAGAAATTGTCTGAAAAATCCAGATAATACAGAATCGGCACGTCTTCTTGCTCAACGACGAACTCCATCAACTGTTGTTCTACCAATCAAGCGACAAAATGATCGAACCAATCCAATACCATCTAGTAAGTCTTATGAATGTATATTTATTATTTCATAAACAAAGTAAAATATCTATGTAAAATTTTCTTCAGATGCTCGATCTCCAAATAACAATCGTTTTGCTCAATATCAACGTATCGATATTGACCGTACACATATTGCAAATAGATCACTTGATAATAATATATCTCAGAATATTAACAATACAAATCAAAATTATTTACGAAACACAGCAAGTGATGAAAATTTTTTAAAATCAAAAAATTCTCCTCGTCATGGTCATACTTATGAAAATGAATCGATGCGATCAAATGAAAACATATCACAATTGTCTAGAGAAAGACCATCTAGTAAATAATATCTTGTTTATTATAGTTATCTTATTACTTTTTGAATAGATGGTGTGTCACAACGTGCAAAATCATCTGATAGCTTGCGAAACATGTATGATAATCAAGATCGAAGTAATAATAATACTGATTATCGTTCACCATACCAAAATGATCGTAGACATCAGCATCAGATTCATCATGGAAGTAAAGTAAGGAAATTGATCTAGTTTTAATTTTGAAATTATTTATTTCATTATTAGCGATACGAAGTGATAAACAATCGTCCTGATAAGCCGATATCCAATAAAAAAAAGAAATCTGGGTAAATATCATAACAATATCCTTTGCTATTGCTTGGTTATTATTGAACACTGTCTATTGCCCTACTAACGAACGAATTTTGCCAGATGTCAAATCACTTTTCGATCGAGACAATATTTATTTGACGAATACTAATGAATAATAGAAAAATCTAAAATAGTTTTCTTTTTGCTAATACTTTATTTGTGGAAACGTAAATATATGAACAATATTTACTTTTACACATTAGAGAATTTCGAATATGAAATATCTCACGATACGAAATACAAGAAAATTTACAACTTACCCAATGAACTAATCTCATTGAGATCTTTGTTCGTACAAAGTTTGAAGTGAAAATTTGAAAGTCAATTTTTCACGTGACCTGAGTAGGACTACAGTTTTTCATTGCAAATTTCGATATCTCAAGGACAAACCCTCGAGAAAATAAAATCATTCTAGTTTTTTCTATTACTGACTAGTACCTATCAAATAAATATTGTCCTAGTTGAAAAGCGTTTTGACATTTGGAGAGGTTCCCTCGTCAGCATTCTTTTAATGTTAATCAACCTATATTAACTGCAATGATAAACTTAAATGTCTATAAACTAGTATTGTGTATAAATTAAAAACATTCTTAATTCTTTTATTTTCTTTTGTAATTCATCGTGAAAAGTTATTTCTTGTTCTATTATCAATTCATTTTATATTTATTTTAGGGTGAAACGATTTTTCGGGTGTGCAGGTAAACCGAGTACTGATGACTAAAACTCGTTGAAAAATAATTCGATTCAAATGGCTTTATTTTTATTGTCTGAGAAGAATATGTATTGTGACAGATGTTTTTTTTTTAAAGAAAAGAAGTTTGATGATATTTGATTTTTTTATTTGTTTTGTTTCTCTATGAAGTATTTATTTTTGATAAATTCCACTTAATCTATCGTTTATTTCATTTTTTTTCTTCTTCTTTTACATATTTGTATTAAGTTCACTTATATTAACTGATTGAAACAGATAATTAAATATTTTAAAATAAGCGAACTTTTAAAATAAATCGTTCACATCGTACAGATCAATGTTGAAACAAACAAACATAATTTTAATTATGGACTATTTTACGATCATATTAAATCTATTGATTTAATTATTCTGTTTTTACGAATTCATCAATTACAGTTACACGAAAGACAACTATAGAATCATTGGTTTTGAAAAAAAAAATATAATTAATCGAAACGATTTAGATTATTGACATTCTCTGAGGATATCAAACATTTTTTTGTTATAAATATATATGATTAAGACTGTTTAATAATACTGCAAAATGATTCATTTACAACCATCATTACTCAGTTCTGTCAAGTGTTATTTACTTATAAACATTTTTAAAGATGAAATGATAATAGTTATTCATAGATCAGACGTCTCAATGGACGAGGTCAGCCTGAAGAAAGTCAACTCAAACTGATTTTTACTTAAAAAATGACCACCTATAGGTCATTCATCTAATTACATTGAATAAATTTTTGAACACATGAATGACAAAAATCATATTTCTAGTAGCAGTAATTAATGCATAATTGACAATTAAAAAAACTTTTAATTATCTCGAATTCAACAGAATTTTCTCATGCGTGTGTCGATGGTTGTTTTTCAAAAAAGATATTTGATCCAATCCGAATGTATACCGTTTTGTATGTGATGATAAATCAGCACTGGTAGTTGAAGAATCGATGATTGAGAAGGGTCAGTAGAAATACAATTAGAATAGAAAAAGTAATTATTGATGAAGGAAGAGATCTAGACAAGGACATTTTCTTCAATACAAAGAAAACATTTTCCTTTGTTTACTTTCATATATTTGATATTGATTACAAAAATGTTATAGCCTATGGAATCATTAGATGATATTTTCAAAACAAAAACCGATAGTAGAAATACGTAACACCTTTTGAAAATTTTATATTTTATTCAAGATTCGACCTATGAACGCTCGTCACAATATCGAATCAGTCCGATCTAGTCTATGGTTTTCTATCCAAAATATTTCGGCCCATAGACTGAGCTCATTGAAACATCTGTGATAGACGACATATAGATCCAGATTGTCAACATCTCGAAAAAAAAAATATCTTCAGAATCAGTTTAGTGAATATCATAAACATAAACAAATGAATCAAGTTCAATACTTACAATTGTAACTAAAACAGTTTTTATGTATAAAATTCAAATTGATATGTTTATTCCAGTGCAAACTCGAAGAGAAAAGTAGAGACTTTTTCTATAGTTCCTACTAATGGTACTTTTTTTTCTTTATAGAAACTCATTAAAAAAATATTCAAAAAGACATATGAACATAAGTAGAAAAAACTAGTCTGGTAATGATGCTAAGTTGTGATCATGAGATGTATCCATTTGGTGAGAACTACTAATAAGATCCGAATAGACACATTTTATCAGCAAGGAAAATAAAATGTCAATAAAAGAATGACGCCTATGATAGGAAAATATTTTTTTAAATTTCGTATCTGATCGATTTACGTTCTTTTCTACCTAGGATAATTACAAAAGATTTTCAATAATAATTATTCAATGTTATGATCAATTGAATGACATTTCTTGATTTCAAAAATCAGAATTACATTGAACAAGTATCAATGATTTTTGTATTACTTTAGATTGAGACAAGGTCAAATTTTTCATGGTAGTATGCAAATCAATTCATTTGAAATGCTAGAAATGACGATCAGCCACACTTACTTTCTCAAGTTTGCTTCTATTATATTGAATAATTCCATTGAAGAGAAAAAATTTATCAATGACATATTCTTTTTTTTTATTGAATATTAATTCTATTTGATATAATTGGCGCCTTTGTGTAAGTTCGCTATTAGCTCTAACTTGAATATTCGAATTTTCTTTCTTAATAATTTGTAAAAAAAAACAAAAATAAATCTATTGAAATACATACATGTTTATAATCTAATTATATAATTTAGTATCGGTTTCATTTTCCTTATTGTTCATTTAATTTATTCAAAAAATGAACTATATGAATTTATAAAGATTTATTTCATTCGAAAATATTTTATGTTAATCTATTTGAATGTTTTGTGTTCGTCAATGTATATTAAAAATCTAATTCATGTCTATACGATATCGATTGAAACGAAACAAGTTTGAATATGAAAAGAATTTTATTAATTGTCAAAGATGATTTCTTTTTTTCTAGTGGTCCTTTAAATGAGCCTATTCCAGCTCATCCTGATGCAATTTATCGACCGCAAAATCGACCGATGAAAGAAAATATTCGACTGGCAACTCCTAAAGTCATAGTTTCACATGTAAATAATCACAATCCAGTATTAGCTGCACCACTTACTGATGGTGCAAGTGGTTTTTCACCTTGGTGGATCATTGGTCCATTGTTAGGTTTACTTGCAATTTTGGCTCTTGCTGCTCTAGCTTATTTCATAAAGAAAAAATATGATTCAGATAAACAAGTCGAAAGAGAAAATAATTCAGAACAACAAAAAACAAATGATAATCTAGAAAGTCTTGATAATACTGAAAAATCAACCGTTCAGAACGTGACACTTAGACAAATGAAGCCAAATATAATATCAAATGAACAATCTGCTGCTAAAGGTAAATATCATATTATATTTTGACTTTTGTTCTGTATTAAATATTACTTTAAAGAACAAAAGATTTTTCATGGTTACAATTTAAAAATATAAGTTTCGTTTTATTTTTATCGTTCAACTTTAGATAATTCAACATGAGACTCTCATATTCATTTTTTTTTTCTAATAATATCAACAAAAAAGAAAAGAGCATCCAACAGATTTCCATTACTAGTACCTCTAAGGAATCATAACTCCATATTACTGTTACAATGTCTACTGATAGTAAATTGTTATCACCTCTCATCATTTGCTTATTAAATTTTCTTATCAAGTAATTTCTATTGATGGGACCGAGCTGATAAAATTGAGTTCCGACGTATCAAAAAACAAATCTAATGAAAAGAAAGTATTTCTAATATTGTTCACAACAGTCTTGTCGATTCACTAAACTCTTCCTCATAAGAGAAGATCACCTTAAAGGAATTATTTGTTGTACACAATAGAAGATCTAAAGTCATTTATTACGATGAGGCATTTTGCTTATTTCTTCAGTAAACTATCCGTTTAGTAATAACTTATAAAACAAGATCGATTGACACTGAAAGTTTGCTATAATCGTATACTTTTAACATGTGTAATCATTCAAAACTTGATCTGACTAAATAACGAATTTTATTTAGATATAAGTAAACCAAAATTAGACGCTAACCTGAATAAAAAAGAAAATCCAATGAAAAATAAATCACAAACAAATGACTTTAAAAAACCACACAATGAAAAAACAGGTGATTAAAATCTTTTATCTTTAAATAGAATATTAAATTATTGAAATAACATCTTGTCAAGATTTAACAAATATGGATCGTACTGAACATATTACATCATCAAAAATAGAACAAGGAAATAAACAATTCATTTCTCCATCATCTCCTATTAAAAATATTGATCTGAATGCTACAAATACACCAGGTAGATGCAGAGAGATGCGGGTAGTGCGATTGTATCTAGTTTGAGTTTGACTTCACGTTTTTTTCTAACCATTTTCGTTAGAAACTTTGAATTTTTTGTCTCATCCGCATACTCCTTTCACTTATCCATAGTTCTTTTCAGAAATTTTTGAATCCGCCATTAGGCAAGTGTTAGTTGAGCTATAAATCTTTTCTTCTCATTTCGATCGTCAAACACAATGCTTCTATAAATCAACTAGATTCTCCTGAACCACATGGTATTGGCAAAAGTCCATTGATATCAATGATGCCAAGTGGAACAAAACGAAGTGAAAAGCACAAAGTAGAAACTCGAACTGATCAAACAAACACAAGAAGTATATCATCAAATTCCACTATACAACAGCAGCATTCATTTAAGAATATTTTCTGTTTTATGACCGAAAAATTTTAGTTTTTGTGACTATTGTTTAATCTGAAGTAGTATCTATCTACTGAGTACATTTTGAGATCCTAGAATTACCATTAAGGATTAAAAAATTCTAAATAGCGAAAACTATACATTGTTTGGATTTTTTAACAGAAAAACTTAAATTTTTCTCCTCGTTCTCCCAAATGTTTCAACTGATTGAGCTAAAACTTTTTGTGTTAGTAGGACAAAATCGAAGTTCATAGACATATTTTTCTTAAAATAATGTTCTGATATTTGATCCTAACTGTTACAAAAAAACGAATTATGACTGTTTTGTGGGACGACAAGTTCAGGTCACTTTTGGCCCTTGCGTCTCCTATATCTCATAGGAGAAAGCATTTGAGAATTCTAAGTTTGTGGCAAGTTTTGCTCTACTATTCGAGATCTATCTACCATCAAAGTTTTAGAAATTTTAGTTGAATCGTTCTTGAGAAACTCAGAAACAAGAAGGACGAATGCCCTTAAGAGGATCCTCTTCATTTCCGGAGTTTCTGCAGAATAGCTCATTAAGAATATTTGAAACTTTCAGGATTGATAGATCTCGACGAACAGAGCAAAACTAATCATTAACCTTTGATTCAAATAAAAAGATCAAAATACTGAGCGTACCTCCAAAAATACATAGTTTTTTTTAACTAGAGCTCTTCAATCAATTTAACGGAGCAATATTTTTCAACACAAAAATATTGAATACTCAAACAGTGTATAATAACTGGAAAAAAAACCTTCAGCTCGATTGAATGTACTGTGACGGTAAAAGGGCGACGATTCTGTACCATTTTCTGTGTAAAAATTATTTTCGAGAACAATGAAAAACAATTTTTTTGTATGTATCAAGACTTTTCTTCAACTAAATTGATCGAAAACTGGGTGTGTTCAGCACTGTTAGAAGTCCATAATCCATGCTCTCAGTAGTTTCGAACTGAGAAATAGTCATTATCATTAAGAGAACTTTGATTAAAAAGAATAATTGGAGCGAGAGCTTTTCAGCTATGAATTTGGAGAGTTGGATTTAAGGCCCCCTCCCCCCCTCAAAAATCTATCTCAGCCCATGAACATCCAAATTGCATGAAACTTTCAGGATACGTTGGAGCTGGAGAGGGGAGACTACCATAAAATTTTCGGCCCGAAATCTTCAGGTTTTAGGGAGATATGAATCAAACAAGGGTCAAAAATGTCTCATGTGGCATCCCAAAATTTTCGGTTCTGGTTCGTTCAATAGATTAATATTTTTTTTTTGTTGGAAAGAGCATCTCAAGATGTAGGGCATGATAGGGCCGTTTTTTGAAATAGTCCCCTTTTAAGCGCAAAAAAGAGATCACAAGTTCAATTTCTGAAAAAAGTGTCAAAAAATGGTAACCAAATCATATAACTGGCTGTATATTGACCAAACAAAGGCTTAATTAAAAAAAATAGCCCCATCATGTCCTGCGCCTTGAGACAATCTTTTAAACAAAACAAAAAAAATATTAATGTATTGAACGAACCAGGAACGAGAAATTTGGGAAGCGCTTTTGAGAAAGCGGAAACTGAGAAAAAACGAAAAACATTTTTTGATTTTTCAAAAAACCACTTGTTTTTTCGAAAAGGGTTGACGGAAATCTTGAAAATTTTTTGGGGAAAAATGAAGTAACGAGAAAAACAAATTATTGTTTATGAAAGAGCAGATGACGGGCTATCTTCCCATGTATTTATCTCAGCTTTGACAATTCCAACGAAAACTGACATTTTATAAGGGGGGGGGGGGGGGGGGGGGCGTAAAAAAAAAAATTTTATTAAAAAAAAAAAGAAGGGCTACTTGA
>CAJNSZ010002216.1:0-17098 GCA_905329745.1 Rotaria sp. Silwood2
TTCCTGCAACTCATCCCGACTTGGCTACGAGCTACAATAATATCGGATCGGTGTATTCGGCCATCGGAGAGAACTCAAGAGCACTTGAAAACTACGAGAAAGCACTAGCAGTCGGAAAGCAATCTCTTCCTGCAACTCATCCCGTTTTGGCTACGACCTACCACAACATCGGATCGGTGTATTCGGTGATGGGAGAGCACTCAAGAGCACTTGAGAACTACGAGAAAGCACTTGAAATCGGAAGGAAATCTCTTTCTGCAACTCATCCCAACTTGGCTACGACCTACAATAACATCGGATCAGTGTATTCCGACATGGGAGAGCACTCCAGTGCACTTGAAAACTACGAGAAAGCACTGGAAATCCAAAGGAAATCTCTTCCTGCCACTCATCCAGACTTGGCTACGAGCTACAACAACATCGGATCGGTGTATTGGAAGATGGGAGAGCACGCCAGAGCACTTGAAAACTACGAGAAAGCACTAGAAATCCAAAGGAAATCTCTTCCTGCAACTCATCCCGCGTTGGCTACGAGCTACAACAACATCGGGTTGGTGTATTCCGCCATGGGAGAGCACGCAAGAGCACTTGAAAACTACGAGAAAGCACTAGAAATCGGAAGGAAATCTCTTCCTGCAACTCATCCCGACTTGGCTACGAGCTACAATAACATCGGATCGGTGTATTCCGCCATGGGAGAGCACTCAAGAGCACTTGAAAACTACGAGAAAGCACTAGAAATCGATCGGAAATCTCTTCCTGCAACTCATCCCGCCTTGGCTACCAGCTACAACAACATCGGATTGGTGTATTCCGACATGGGAAAGCACTCCAGAGCACTTGAAAACTACGAGAAATCACTGGAAATCCAAAGGAAAACTCTTCTTGCAACTCATCCCGACTTGGCTAGGAGCTACAACAACATCGGATTGGTGTATTCGGGCACGGGAGACCACTCAAGAGCACTTGAAAACTACAAGAAGGCATTAGAAATCAGGCAGAAATCTCTTCCTGCAACTCATCCCGACTTGGCTACGAGCTACAATAACATCGGATCTGTGTATTCAGCCATCGGAGAGAACTCAAGAGCACTTGAAAACTACGAGAAAGCACTAGCAATCGGAAAGAAATCTCTTCCTGCAACTCCTCCCGTTTTGGCTACGACCTACCACAACATCGGATCGGTGTATTCGGTGATGGGAGAGCACTCAAGAGCACTTGAGAACTACGAGAAAGCACTCGAAATCCAAAGGAAATCTCTTCCTGCAACTCATCCCGACTTGGCTACGAGCTACAAAAGCATCGGATCGGTGTATTGGAAGATGGGAGAGCACTCAAGAGCACTTGAAAACTACGAGAAAGCACTGGAAATCCAAAGGAAATCCCTTCCTGCAACTCATCCCGACTTGGCTATGAGCTACAACAACATCGGATCGGTGTATTCGGCCATGGGGGAGCATTCAAGAGCACTTGAAAACTGCGAGAAGACATTGGAAATGAAACGGAGTTCTGTTCCTGTAGCTCATCCGAACTTGACTACAAGTTAGAACGACATCGCGTTAGTGGATTTCAAGATCGGAGAGTGCTTATAGGGTTTTGAATACTACAAGGGAGCATTGTCCAAGCAGATCAAGATTTTCTAAAACGTTTTTAAACGCACAAAAAAGGGCTTAAAATCCAGAACTAGTGGACGTGTTTAGGTCACAATCGCGGTTCCCAACCGTGAGAGAAAAAGACGCACTTTTTGTCGTTTTTGTGCGTTTAAACGCGTTTTCGGCAAGAAGACGCTTGTAAGCGCGTATAAATGCATAAAACGAGCATAAAAAGTTGTTATGTTTTTCATACTCTTAAATCACAATTAGAATTGCGATCACATTTCACGAAAATATAAAACACCACTACTTTTTATGTTCTTTTTATAGGTTTATACGCGTTTACAAGCGTTTTTTTGCTGAAAACGCGTTGAAACGCACAAAAAGGGCCAAAAATGGGCGCTTTTCGCTGACAGTGGGGAACCGCGATTGTGAGCCAAACATGTCCGGTTGTTGTGGATTTTAGGCCTTTTTTGTGCGTTTGGACGCGTTTTGAAAATGTTTGTCTGATTTGATGTTAACTTGTAAGAATGTCTCTATCAATAAATAATAGGACTTTTAAACTTTTGTCTTGTAACTTGTATGCGGTTGGAAAAAGCATTTTGTGATGTCGTGTCATTTCGGTGGAGTTCTGAGTTTAGCCCTGTAGGCGTTTGATGTTTCGCCGTTCTTGAGTCGTTGTCGAGGACCATACCCAAAGGGAAATTTTCATTGATGGTCCACACTGACCACTCACATCGTTATTGACGTTGCACCCGTGATACTTTCTTCAAGATTCAACGTTTGTAGTGAAATTAATTAGTCATTTGTTCTTCTCGAATGATGTTATGAAGTGTGATTGGGTCGAATGGAAGCACTTGTTCGTTAGAATTTTGATTTTATGCGCCAGAAACCTATATGTGTATGTTTTTTCTAGAGGAAACTGTTAGAAAGTTACAGATCAGAAAATGACCCAAGCACACCGTAAAAAGCCAGTAGGAGTTGGGGCGAGTGATCGAAAGTTGAAATAAGTATGTTTTTCTCGTTCTGTTTGATATTGGAGCCTATCAAACCCATCAAGAATGGAGCCCTCGCAATTACGCGGGGATTGCACGTTGGTTTGCGACTGCTTGAATCGATTTCGACTACTTGAAAACCATTGAATTACCGAGCGGCCGAAGGGACAAAGCCAGTGGAAGAGCTACTTTCGATGGTTCGCTGTGATTTCGACTTCTGGAAGCGGTTTGACGTGGCTATTGTTCTATGAGAAAACCTGGCAACGAAAGAATCTTCTCTATGCAGTTGAATTTTGATAAATGAAAACTTGTTTAAATTTCCTTTTTGAGTGATTCTGTACTTTCGATTTATTACTTCATCGAATCAATTATTTTCTGTTGTGGAGGTATACATGAGTTCGTAGTTTTTGAGAAAAATATTCAATATGGATCGATAAGAAGATAATATGAATAGATATCCTTTTGTCACTAAAAAATAATCATTATGAACTGCCACTAGTTAGTCGCATTACAAATTCTGAGCTCTTGGCATCACACTGATATTTAAGGCCTAAGAAGCAAAGGGCTGATTAATGGAGACGGTTTAGAAAACAATCTACCGTTGTTCGATTAATCGTTAGTAAGCAAATATTCAAATGTTTTATTGAACAGAAGTCCATTGTGAAAACGTTTGAAGCTGTCGAGTTTGTTCAATCTTTTTTTTAAGTTGATTGTAGAAATTATACTACATCTCAATATGGTTTTTTGAAATTTTTCAAACGAATTTTTATTATATTTGATTTTTTTCTATAACCATACGATTGCATTAATATTAACAGATAATATTTCTATAGCTGAGTCCTTAGAAGAAGAGAGATAAGTTCAAAATTTCTCTTTATTTTATTGCAGCATCAATTGTCATTCTTTCATAGACGTCTTTGCAACTCCATGAATTCTTATTCTCCGTTAACTCTGATTTTTCTCTCTGCATTCACTGCTTGATATTCATCGAGAAGAGCTGGCTACGTTTTCATTTAGATATTAGAAAGCGTCAAATATTTTGAAACATTACCATAGCAACAACATATCACATCGCTCGTTAAGTATAGAAGGCATTCTTTTATAATTGTAAAATCATTTGTATGTCTGATTCTAAGATCATCATCTGATATTTTGCACAGACACTCTTACAGACTTCCCAATGATAAAAAATATTGAAATAGTCGAATGTTCAAACTCTAAAGAGAGGAATCGTGTAAAATTAATCACAATTTTTTTTCACTCTTTTAACAATTTTTACATTAAAACTCTAATGAATACCAGTGTGCTGTATATTTTCTCACAAAATTCATATTTAGCACAACGAAATTTAATATAGTTAGGATTGTTTTGTGCCTCAACAACAATAGCAATATTCCTTTAAAGTTTAAAAAAATTACTCGAGAACATATATGAAAAACTTTATCAAGATTTAATATATAATGATAAAACGTAGGATTGTCTAGTTTGAGAACGTCATGTTTAGTTTATCTGATCTATACAAGCTTCGTAATCGTAAGTACAAAAATTCGAATCTACTGCTCTACAAAAACATCCGATAAGTAGCGAGGGCACTAATAAAAGTATCTGATTGGTGTTGAGTGCTCGAAAATAAGTGGTTTCAAAATGCGGAAAACAAACTTTTTTTAAAATGTACAAAGTTTCGAGGGGTCGGAATTTCGACACCTCGGAACAAGACAAAACATCGACCATTCGCGAACCTGCGACCCTTATCAATTTGCACCTATTAGAAAAGCTCTTCGATGGTATCAGAATTCATATTTCGAGCCCTCGCAATAAAATATTATTAGCTGTAAAATAATTGTAGAAGCAACCCGTCGCCGAGTGCTCGACCTAACGGAAAGTACCACTCCGCGGGCTCGATCTGGAACTCCGATATCCATCGACCAGCTTAAATCGACGCCCCGAAAATCCCATCGGATGGCTAGTTGGGGAAGAGATCGAACAAGTTGAACTTCCAAAGCATATTCCTGTAGTTTTCAGAGACGTTCATGATAGATGAAACGGTATCCCCTTTCGCAGATTACTCATATTCTAGTACTTTGAAGTTCACTATTCCCGATGCACTTCAAAAAATGTTGTTTAAGTAACAAATGTCGGTACGAAAATTATGTTGTCCGCAATGCACCAATACATTGTAATATTCCTGTTCTGCTCTGATGTGAGGCTGCACGCATTATTCTTCGACTTGAGAGACATGCCCATACTATAGTGAAGACTTCTGGCTTTCATATTTAAAAAAACTTCTTTGCGCAGTCCCTTTGGGACAGAAATGTGGAACTCACATATGCTCTCTAGCCTCATTAAACTAATACAAAAATCGTAAAAAGAAAAATATCTCGTAAACTCTAATTGTTTTGCAGGATAATCAATCACTGAAGTAAAAACTTCTCCAATTTCTGCATTTCGAACGAATTTTTTTTCTACATGTGCATATTTTTGTTCTCATTGTTGCCTTTTCGCTCATTATTTTTCATTCTTTTAAATTCGTTTTTCTTAATTTATCATTCTTATTATTATTATTATCATTGAATTGATTGACAAATGAGTGAGTTTTACATATCTATGATATCTACAACAGACCTTACACACTATCATATATATTAATCTGGTCACAAATAATGATATTCATTTTTTTTCAAAATTATAACTTGATCAGTTTTCCAAAAACAAAACTCTAGAAAGTCTCACGCCTTTTATTCTCGATTGCTAAGGTCCGTAATGAAGAGGAGGAGGGGGAGCCGCAAAAACTTGACCTTAAAACTTACACTCAATATTTTCTTCGAAAATATATGTGATTTCCACAAAATATTTTGAAAAACAAATGATTTTTCACGGAACTACGAGTATTTTCGCACAACGGATAAAACTTGAATTAAAATTATTTGTTTCGACAAACTAACGAAAGTTTAATACTTTCTTGTGCTGTAAGGCTTCACTAACAATATTCGTTTTGTAGAGTATCAATAGGCAATTCTAATTTTAAATAAAAAAGTTTGGCTCAATCGAATGAAAGCTGACGAATTTATTGAAGAAATACAAAACAGTTCTTTATTTCAGTGCACCCATTATTCTGATTTGTATTCTGCGAATATATCGAAAACTAAAAACTACTAAGATTAATTGATTCTGAAATCGACTGATAATGTTCTTCTTCTACAACAACGAAGTGGTGGTGAAAGCCGAGAGATGTAATTAATGTTTTCTGTGCAAGGCATGAGAAAGATTACATTATGCATAGAAAACATGTTTGAGTTAAATCATTTCATAAGAACAAAGTTCATAATTTTCTATGACTTCTTTGTAAATATTTCTTATCATTACTATTTTTTTCTGTACCGATTTTGATGTCATATTTCTTTGAACGATCATTTATGCTATCTAATTAAAATATAAAGTATTTTATGGGTTCTTGCATAGCTGGAGAGATGAACTATTTATCCTATTTGTATTGAGAATAACTCGAGAATAAATGTGACTAACCTTGGTATCACAATAGAGAGAGATGATTCCGAGAGAATAATTCAACAAAGCTAGTAAATAGTAACTTGCAGTTTTAGAGAATCAATTGTGGGCATTGTTTACTATAACTCGATAAGACAATAAAATATTCTGAAGTTCTTCAGCAATATTCCATCATTGTGACTGAAAGATCATGACATTGTCCAGTGATAATGACCAATAGTTAAGTGGTTTATTAGCCAAAATACATCTCAATGAGCATTTCATTGGATTGATAATTAATCTTTTCGTCGCGGGTGTCTCATATATGTGACGATGATATTTTTTTCGATATAAGCAGCAAATTGTATTTGAAGTTCAACTTGATAGTTATGCCTACAAGACTCTTTCTATTAGAATGAGAAAGAGAGACAGGAGACCTAGAAAGTATTCCAGCAATGACGCACGTTTCGTGCAAATATTCCGATCCCTCATGTCTCTGAAAAATGTTCAGAAAAAGTAAGTTTGTTCATACATTGTAATACACCTAATAAAAATTACATTATAAAGGATGAAGATCATTTCAGTGTTCGACGTTCTTGTAATGTAAGAGATCCTTCTGATTTTCAGAACCACAATTTTTTTTTATAGATTTTAACAGAGATGCCGTGCAGTGTTAGTTTTAGCAAATTTTCGGTTAGGTTAGGGCAACATCCACTGACTCTCAATATTCAATACAACCATAGGTAATGGATTAGATGCGAGTTGCCTCAAGGTTAAAATCCCAGTCAGCAGCATCTCTAGATTGTCAAAAGGGCTATTTTTTGCATTAAAGATAAAATAATTTGTCACTAAAAAGCCCCGCTATGATAGGGTTAGAATCACTTTCATCACGACTGTTGACGCTGATATTCAATATTGACATATTGTAATTAAGCCTGATATTTGTGAGAAAAAGGATAAATTTTTTAATTGAATTGATATAGTTGATTGTCATATACACATTTTGAAAAATGTCTCTAGTCGAGAAACAATATCTTCCGATTAATTATAGTACATTGTATATTCTGTATCATAAAATTGTCATTAGAATCGAAACGATTCTGGTAAGAAAAAATGTCACAGTTTCCATCGAAAAAAAGAAAAATATGCATTACAACGATCAGTGTAATTGATAACTAGTATTGAGACAGAGAATAACCCTGAAAAAAGTTATTAAGGTATCTTTCCATTCACTGAAATCCAAATAGTAAACACGCTGGTACAAGAATCACTTGGGTTACATCCAAAACAATAAATTTTTTAAAGCACTTAACGTTATTCTGACTGAACAACTAATCACAATATCATCAATGTATTGTATTAAAAAAATGACGTTAAATTCTTAAATTTTCATTGTGAAAACTTGAGACTCATTGCACTAGATAGTGATGATACGCATAGGAATAATGCATTTTAAGCCAAAAATAGTCTACCTTGATTCGTAATAATCAATAGTTTTCACTGTGACATGCAATAACCAAAGAGACTAGTACATAATTCTCAAGAAATGTTTTCTTTATTTTTCGATTATTGATTCTCTTTTCAATGATGAATATAGTGGTTGGCCGAGCATAAAAATGAGTAGTTCTCAATAGGAAATAATTGAAATATTGATCCTGAAAAAACATCTGTTTACCCTGTATAACTGTATATGGAATGTAACCAATACTAAATGTCAAAAGATTGTTGTGTTATTAATACTTCTTTCATATGATTCATCTGATCTCCTTATCCAATAGATGGAGCGCATGTTTTACGTATGAAAGACTCATTACAAGGCCGAAAAGAACGGACATTTTAATAACAAAAAATTGCATAGTTTTTCACTGTTAAAATGGACATACAGCGTCGATAATATTAAATTTGAATAGACTTTTCGTTCATTTTTCGAAATTTAGTTTTTTCGTCATGTCTTTCCTTCTTCAGTGAGGTGTGAAAACGGTAAGAGTAATGCATGAATTTGGACGCTTGATTGTAGAGACACCTAAACTCCGTTGTCTCTAGCTTCTTTTCCTCAACATTTGAATCCAACAAAATTGTTATGTTCGTTTGTCGGTAAGGACTGTGATTGTGGGATTTTCTCATGGTGATTCCTAACTGTTTGAATTCCAAACGGGCCAGTCAGACATGCTCAGCACATCATCCTTGCATTTTTCTATTACAGAAAATAATAGAAGCTGCACAAATAAATGAAATTATTGAATAACTGACATCTATGGTAACTTCTGTTCTCGCAATGTGCACAATTATTTAGAACAAGAGTGATCAAGTAATAATTCAAAAAAAAAAAGAAATTATTACAAATCCTCTTAACATTTTATGGTTGTAGATAAAATATTCGACCTCAGAACAGGAAATAGTGATTTTTATGTGCAAATAAATGCACAATAAATTTTTACTCACAACTATGTTCTGGTTGTATCGAGTGCGTTTTCCTGCTTTAAGTTTATACATCAATAAAAATATTAATTCAAACATATAGCAATTCTAAAGACTCGTTGCTGAAAATGTCAAAGCAAATGGCAACAATATAGGGAATTGTGAACCCTGTTTGGTACAACAACAAAAAAAATGAAAATTCTCTACAAGAATAAATCAAAGTAAAATTTCATGTATTATATTTCTAGTAATCTTTTTTTCATTGCTTGATAACAAGTCAAACATATGTGAAGTCTTCTGTAAAGTAACGCTGGACGCAGGGATTCAATCAAGAATACCGATATCTAAAGAAGTATTTATGTCAAACTGATTACTTCTCAAGTGTATCAGGATGGAACTGAAAAAAAAATTATAAAATCTGACATAAATAATTATCGTTTCTTACACTAATGACATTTCGTTTCATAGATGACATGGAAACTTTTTTATATCGTGTATGAAAATCAAAGGTATATTTCAAGAAATAACGCTGAAAACAGCTTGATCTAATTTCTAAAAAGTAGGAATTCATATTCTAGTACATACTAAAAAAATTACTATGTATCCAGCAAGATTATAATCACTAGACGTCAGAATTGCCATATTATCACTTAGAGAGTCAATCATTCGAATAGTATTTTAATTATATGGGCGACTATTGAATGAATTTTGAATGATTGCGTCATATCAATCATTGAGGTCGGATCATTAGTTTGTCCAAATCATCGGTAATTATCACTGATGCATTTTATTCATGCTATCGACATTCAGAAAATTAAAGACTCAGAATATTGCGATGTATTTGACATAGTTCTATTGTCTGTGCTATTCGTTCTCTCTTAATCGTTCTCACAAAGGAGACGAGAACTTGTTTATTTCATCACAAGATAATTAATCAGTCCATCAAGGGATTGAACCATCCATGAACTTTTACTTTTTCAATTTGACCAGCGCATTTCAATCAGCAATGTGAAAAATCTCTAAATTTGAATTTTTAGCGATATTGGTTGAACTGATGAACAGTTAGTTTGGTTGAAACTCTAACAAGTGCTTGACTTTCACGAGCAAAAAAACAAAAAAAAATTGTTTTTGAAAATTTCAGTCGTCTATTTTGCAACGGTGATCGCATTCCATGAGTTCTAAACTCTTGGAGATTTGGAAAGATCACCTACCCTAAGAATCACTAAGCAACCTTTATGGAAGATGATGTAGGGGTCGTCGGTGTCACTATTGATCTTCCAATCACACACGTATACTCACACTCTTCAGTGGCGTCGTGAAAGCTTCTTTTGTAACATTTCTTTTTCTTGTTAGTCGAAGGCATCGACCTGGATGGTTTAAGTTTCTAAGATACTTTCATTTGTCAAGAGGATCAGTTTCTAGGAATGTTCACATGCTTCTTTTCTAGTGCTGGTTTCCAATGACAAATCTATGGTCTATATTACTAATCAAAGTGATATCAAGAACTACTTGTTCAGATATACATTCAAGTGGACGATTCACGATACAGCGCTGAATTCGATATCGTTCATGCATGACCATCTATGATATTTATTCTAAACTGATTTTGAGAGTCACATTCGATGTACGGCATTCATTGAGGACTAGGAAACAAATGATCACATCCACATTTATATTCACGCGTTTCTTGCTGAACAGCAAGTGAAGCAATTTTCTACGATAGAAAATTGGGAAAAGTCAAATAGTTCCATCGAAAAAACACCAGATTTTACAAGTTACTTCGAACACGTTCTAGGAAATCACGGTACAGATACAAGTCTAACTGGTGTTTTGGCGAAGATATTTCTTCGTTTTCAATTATTCTCTTGAAATATTCGACTATCATTGAATAATCTCACTTGTTTTCATATACCAAGACGAGCTTTTTTTTATCTGGTAGCCAGTTCATGATGGATTGCAGAGAGAGATTTCACAGATATTGCGAGACCCTTTTGAAAAAATCGAATGCTATTTGAGAGTCTTGCAACTTGTAATGCACTGCGCAGATGTTGTTGTTGTAACTCGTAGCCAAATCGAGATAAGTTGAAGATAGATATTTTTGTTGTATTTCAAGTGTTGACTATGATCGAGATGCTCTTTTTTTCATCATTAAAAAAAATATTACAATCGATTGGACAAAGTAAAAAGAAAACATTTTTAAATCTGTATATTCATTTTATTTTTTATTAAAATATTTCATAAATGAAATGAAACAGATTTTTTGAATTTAAATAAAACATGTACTGATGAAGCTGTTATTACATTTAATGTAGAAAATTATCGATAATTATGTTCACCAATTATTGAACTTAGTCGAATTGATAATGTTCGTTCTACACTTTCAACAGATAGAATTTACACAAAACACAAATTTTGGTTTTCTTAAATTTCGTTTTTTTTAAAGAACCATGTATGAAACGAAATAAATATACTTCAACATCGTTTGCAGTTATATCGCTGATCATTCTGATGAAAAAAAATGTTGCGAATTTATTGAAAAATATCAATGTTATAGTCAAAATACCAAACACTGTAAAATAACATAAAAAGTCGATTCGCATATCCCAAAATGGCTATATTTGTAAAGAAATGTGACATAGTAGGTTTTGTAGAGGAAAATTTCCTCTACAAGACCCTGCAGTCGGTTTCTCATTTACATTCGAATAGTATGAATAAATCTCGATAAAACATTACATACAATATTTATCATAAAAACAGAAGATATCATGTTTTTCATACGAATACCATATACAATATTCTATCGAAATTGATTTACATTATTCAAATGTAAATGAGAAGTCAACTACAAGATTTTGTAGAGCAAACTTTTCTCTGCAAAATCTACTATGGCATATTTCTCTAGAATATAGCCATTTGGGGATATGCAAATCGACTTTTTATACTATTTTACAGTGTTTAGTATTTTGAGTATAACATTGTCATTTCTCAATAAAATTCACAACATTTTTTTGTCAAACTGATCAGCGAAAAAAGCGCTACAAAACCTGATATAAAAGAGAATTTTCTGAACACTGTGTTTTTTAGTTGACTTTCCATGGAATCAGTCGAAAAGTTGTTTTTTCTCATCTAATTCGTTCTAAATTAGTCTTTATATGACTGACTCTAGTAATAGCTTGTTTTCTACAATAGTTTAAAATCCATGGTTCTGTCAAAAGTCAGAACGTCAAATTGTAGTCGTTTAAGACTTGTTGGCATGTGATGTTGTAGAGAAAGAACGAGAAAAGATTAAAATGACCGTCGATACTTGTTGACTACGTGTGCCATGTAGATGTCAGAAACAAATGATTGAAGCAGCTGATATCGTAGCTATGCTATCTGAGCGAATTTCAGAAAAAGATACGTACCAACCTAAAAGAAATAAACAAACTTAAAGAGGTGTGGGTGTGGGTGGGGTGTGGTTCTTCTTCTGAACCACACTTCCACACCTTCATCCACACCAGCACCACACACCCACAACTACAACCACAGCCACCATGTGCCCACACACCCACGCCCTAATCAATCCCATACATTGTTTTCAACATTCTACCACAACCTTTTCTTATCCCCAAACCACACTCAAGCACAGATCAATAATGATTGAGATTGCAAAGCCATCTGAAGAGTCGCTTGAGTAAGGACGAAACCGGTCGTGGAATTGCTTCTATACTCACCGCTGCAAATTTCTGCCACAACAATTCGATGTTTCTTTCTCTTATTACTCTATTCATCGTATGATGATAGAAGTAGTGAAGGGAGCATTTCGAATAACAGAATAAATCTCTTTTCTCTGTTTTGATTGATGAATCGAACTGGTCCATTGAATAGAGATTCACGTGTTTTCAAGAGATTGAAGCCGATCTTACGCTTCTTGAGTGATCGGTAGACTCTTCTTGAACTCGATTCAGTGACTGTTCGATATTTTGACTCATTAGTTGGGATTGAGATTGCAAAGCCACCTGAAGAATCCCTTGAGCAAGGACAAAACTTATCAAGGAATTAATTTTATACTCATCTTTACCCTCACATCAAGTCAAATATTAGCAATGAGCATTGCGATCTTTTATTCTGAGCATCCGCAAACAGGAAGCCTAACTTGTTTTAACTATACGATCGATTTCAGTTGAAAGGGACGACGGCGACTTGGGTTGTGAATTGTCCAATTTTACCCTATTTTTCTTCAGTGCTCGATAAAAAATAATTGATGACGAACAGCAAATGAACAGCAGCTATGAATGTGATAAAGCTTCAGATACACACTTGTATGAGGTCGCAGGAAAAGCAGAATGTTTTATTTCAGTTCTAGTTTGATCACGAATAGACATTTTCATCTCAGACTGGTAGATCTGCTTGATGACATCTCAAACAACAAATTAGTCGTAGTTTCTACTATCATCCTGACTTCTGATGTTTATCTTTTGAGCAATGAAGATCTAAAAATCTCTATAGATGCAGAAACACAAAAGTTTATTCTCACGGCATTGAGGGATATGAAAAATTCTAATATGATATCTACTAAGCAATATCAGAAGTTTACTTGTACAATTATCGGACAAAAAAGCCAATAACAAGAAATAGAACGAGTTGAGAGATTTTGAAGACAATAATCGTGAAAATAATGAACAACGAGTAGGTGAAGAAATGGTCTTAATCTCGTCAAACATCATCATAGTCTCGAAATTTTGACATTCACTTTCTATTTTTCCAATCAAAAGCTCATGTTGAAAAACTTACGAAACCAAAGTTTCCAGCAATACATATGATCAAGAAATTGGAATTCAAGAAGTTCTACAATGAGAGGGCACAGAATGCTGAATTCTTTAAATTGTCTTAGCTTTCCAATTTTTGGGTGGTAGGTATGTCTCAATTCTTCTACATATACGAAACAGAAAACTTGAATTGAAAATTTTATTGCTTTATTTCGAAATTCTGATGATGTTGCAACAGTAAAAATACCCAATACCAATAATAATAAAATGAAAAACAAGATTTGGGTTGTGCAGTTCAAGCATATGTTGCAAACACTGAATCATTTGGTTCATTTTAGCCGATCATAGAGCCATTTTCCGAAATGAGTGTACCAATCTCATTTTCAGCTAAACGATACAAATAATATGAACAAATTTTTAATAACAAACACTGCATTGTGTGTGATTTAACATGTCGTCTTTGTGGACGAATTGGTACATTCTTAATTGCTTACCTAATAAACTAGTACTTCGCGATGGAATACTATATCTCATGTTCACAGCTAATACTTTGACTGCTGTGTATGGAAACGAATCAAACTTAATTGACACAAAGTTTTAGTACAAGATTCATTAGTAGTAAAAATCAGAGAGTCAAAAAACAGGAGATCAAATATTTGCCTAGAGCCTTCCTGATCCACTTTAATTGGGTATATGACGTATTTCAAAGCTAGTTACTTCGGCGATCTGAATGTAGTGTTTTACAAGGCGTCCAACACCCTGGTTTGAAAAGGTCACAAAGAATAATTTGCTCGATGACTTACTACAGAGTACTAAAAATGCGAGTATCACATTTGGTAACCTTAAATTTTCACTTCAGACATCATTTGCTTGCTCATTCTAATGAAACTCTCAAAATATCGAATGTCACAAGACTCAAACAACTTTCGAAACCTGTCTACATTTTGACTATTCAAAATTGTAGATCCTCTGTGCAGCAGTTAGCGTTATCCATACGCTGTGTCCTTCACATCGTAATTCACTGAAACAGTGCTTATTTAAAATGGAATCTCCAGAATACTGGAGAATGGATGGAAGAAATTTTCAAGAATCAAACTGGTGGAGGGCTTGACAAGTTTCCAAACTCATCGTGTATCGCAGCAAAAGAGACTCTTTGAATGCCAACTTTACAATATAGAACAAACAATGTATTACAAGTAAATACTTGGATTTTGGCTTAATTCAAGTTTGATCACTCATTTGAAATATAGCTTCAATATTTTCTGATTTATCCACTATTAGAAATCCCTGTTTAGTTTGGTTTAAAAAGTATCGAGTTCCTTTCTGGCATAAATTGGTGCTTTTGAATCCAGCGCACTGGCAAATTCTGCTTTTTTTGTGACACGGATAGGTGGCTTACTGACTGATGGGGAAAAGTTATTTCTAATTTTCCGATGTATTTTAATATTGGCTACTCGAATCTATCACCGAAATTGCAATGGTCTGATAATCCAGCGAAATAGGTAATGCTGTTGAACAGTTTCTTTTTGCCATTAGTAGTGGGGACCCGTATTTGCATTCGTATTCTTATATTTTACATAACAATCCGAACTTTTTCTAACAAAAAATAATTGATAAACGAGAACCTATATCAGCCTTGGAAGTTTCAGCTTATTTTAAGAATGCTTGTATGCATTTCCTTAATATATTTCCTATGGAAGAGTCTCAACCGATAACTACTGTAACTAGTGCTTCTGAGCTGAAGTCGACCTGTTAAAATGGTATGTTATTAATAGCAGTGAAGTTGCAGAATTTTGTCAGTAAACCATTTCGACGTCTACAATTTTGGGTGCATACCAATTCCTACTATAATCTGTCGTATTCAGTAACGCCTATGAACTGTTCACTTATGCAATCACATTGATTTTGTGATATTCTCTCCAAAAGAGTAAAAACTTTTTCTGAATGTAAGAGCTGCAAGAAAATCAGTTATTGTCTTCTTCTCGACGTCACATCCAGATATGCTATATGAATAGCAAAATCCATCAAAAAACCTACCACAGGCACTTTTGTTGATGTCGTAACGGTGCACTAGGTAAGCGTTTCCAATGTATAGATTGCCGTTGCGGTCAAAATGGATGGCTTTTAGAAAATTAAACGTTGCCGCAACAATAACACCTTCGGTTTCGCCTGCAGCCCAACGAACGATTCGATTGTTTGAATAGTCCGCAATATAAAGGGTGCCTTTGTCATCAACAACAACTGACGTAGGATTGTTCAGATGATTGAGCTCGTGGATTATTTGTCCATTTTGCTCACCAGCAACGATATCTGCATCAGCATTGCCACGGGTGTACTTGAGGATACGATGATTACCAGCGTCTGCTATATAGACGTTTCCAGTCCGTGACAGAAACATATTACTTGCACCCTGTGGCTTATTTTTACCGCCAGCTTCCATCACCAGCTCAGTTCGATTCTCTGCCGGCAACCATTTGAATATTTTATTTTCATAGTAATCACTGATCGTGAACAATAAATCACCAGTTTCATCAATAAACATCTGGCGACAAGCGACGCCATCAATGAGAGTCTCACCAGACATGGCATCACGGGGCCAAAGCTGAATACGCTGATTACCGCTGTCGCAGATTATCAGATCTCCATTTTTGGTTAAGAGCACACTAGTCGGGCTATTAAGTTGGTTTTGTGCTTTCCCTGCTCCTCGTCCACCGGCCAATATGCTTCCATTTGCATCATTCGGCGATCTAATGATAAGGAAAACATCTTTACTCAGAAAACAGTTCTGCGTATATTTCTATTCTTAAATATCATTGAAGAAACTAGTAGTTGATGAATAAATTTATCGTCATTGACTGGCATGCTTCACATGATTTGTTTTCATGCAAAAATAATATTGGTTTATTATTAATTTCTAAGAGTACCAAGCTTTTATGGCAGCGTAAGTGGACAAAAGAAGGTGCCATTTCTCGATCTGAAATCAGCCAGATCTCTAAACAATTCTGTGTTCGATACACGAAAAGTCGCATTTCACTAGACTCTCTGATCTCTGGTCTGTACACTGTCGAGTGACTGTCTGCAAAATTGACTATAAAATCATCAAGATTTCATAGTGCTTAAAAGTGTTAAGATAGTATTACGTTCCTATCGTGAATAATATGTTGTTTTGCAATCGTTGGAAACTTGAAAATCGGATTTCGGAATGTAGAATGAATCGATTCAGATAAGGTGTAATTCCACAGTTTATTAGATAAGAAATGAATATTTGTCCCATATGATTGTTAAACAGAAAATTTCTGATGAAAAACTCAATCAAAATGAAACAATGGATTGGTCAAGATTTTCTTCTTGTTTCCATGCAAGCTTTTTTGAGAAGGAAATTTTCCATAAAACATTATCATACACTGTGTCCTATTTTACTTAGATAGCTGTAATATTTAATACAACTGTGATTTCACAGCATATAAATACTCGATGGGTTTTGACCAGTAAAATATTCAGCTAGGATTTTCACATACCTCAGCTTCTAATAGCTCCAAGAAAAGTGCAATGCGTATGTCAGTTTCGGATGCAAAATATGCATTACGTGCAATAGGAATTGAATCGAAAACTATGTTAACATCTTAGTTTCTGTTTTATTGCCAAATGTATAGCAATTGCGTATTTTTTCGATCATAAACTCATTTGATCTATTTGTGAAAAAAGACTAGTCCGAAAGGAGTAGAGACGATGAAAGTAATTTGGTTTATTCTGGTCATTTGGAGAAAAAATAGATGATGCTTGTTAAATTGAGTATTGAAAAATGCTGCAGATAAAGCACTTACTTTTTGATGATTTTATAGTCAATTTTGCAGACAGTCAC